>MU226182.1:109191-125724 GCA_018584345.1 Thuja plicata | reverse complement strand
GCTTAAAATTGAACATTTGTGCTTGTATGGTGGTGTAGCTTAGTTCACATTTCAAAATTTGGAGCTTAATCAATTTACCTCATGTCTTGAGTTTTGGGTGCACTTGCACAAACTGTTAGATTACAAATCTTTATACTTTTTTAGAAAGGCCTGTCTGGGGAATGCACTTATTCCTCAGAGAACGACCTTAAAATGGTAATCCTTCCAATTGGTATATAAACTAGGCACAAACCAAAGTTCCATCTTATCTAGCCAAGCTCAGGTGAGGCATGTTGATGATAGTCTGGATTGGGTGAATATCCCTAAGGAGCCAGCATGATCAACTAGGCTCTTAAGTGAATCACACATGTACAAACTGACTAGAGAGACACCACAGAACCTTACTACAACTTTGTTAAATAGAGGCCAACCTATTTTACCTCTGAATAGATACCTTATTATAGTGGAAGGGGTTGCAGAATTTCCCCCCAAGATCCCCAACATATGTGTCCCACGGTGTTTGTGTAGTGAAAGAGATCTTCACTCCACGGCAACAATACCTGGAAATGAAAAAAACATGGGCACCTACGTCGTGGACCTTCATGTCCTAGTAGCGTGACAATTGTTGTGTGAGCTAACAGACATTCAAGCATTGGGCCTATAACATTGTATTCTGAAGCCATTGACCTAGATTAAATCTGACTGTTCATTGTTGAGACCTCGTGATAACCTTGCAACTTGAAAAATTTGTAGAACATACACAGTTTTAGTCTTCATTTTTCAAAATACAGTGTCTATTGTGCTTGTTCCTTTGATCAGTTGTTGAAAATGCAAAACAAAACATCCAAAATGTCAAAACAAGTCAAACGTGTTAAAGTCTAGGGTTGTCAACGTCAACTATCTTGCAAATTAGAAGCATTGTGTGATAAACTACCACAATCGACCAGTTATTTCATTGCAATCAGTGAAATTGTACCACATCTGACCATATATACTATATTCTTGTTCTGACCTAAAATCTTGAAAGAATTCTTCATTTGGTGTCCAAAAATAGTGTCTATCCCAGGAAAATGTGAAGAACATTATGTGAATCTCTAAACATTAAAGATTACCCTTTCTCTGTAAAGTACGATTATTGTCAAAAACATTGTTAGTTCGAAAGCTCAGACTTGAAGTATCTTGATCTCATCATATCAAACATCATCATGTTTATCAAATTGACTTTTTCCAAGACAAAGATTGGAAAATCTTATCTTTTATCATCACCACTTTGAGATCAAGTTATATCAAAATCTGTCCTTAGAATTACCCTTGTCGAAAACATAACTTGGAATTTTCTTAGAAAGGATCCTCTTCTTTGTTTTCTTTACATCACTTGTTTTAGTTACAAAACCTAGACCGCACTATGTCTCAAACACCTCATGGAGGACCTTACACAAGGTCTAAGGCTAGAGCTCAACTTGATGAGTCATATATCAACCATTTTCCCACTTGGGAAATAGAGAAAGAGAATGATCCCTTCATGAACACCAGTTCTGCTCTATTCATTGAACAGCCCCATGGGGTAGCCTTTTTCCAAGATATCACCGAAGAAGAACTTGAAGATGTGGAACAAGATTCCTACTCCACCAAAGTAGTTGACGCTATTGTAGAGAGGAACCTTGAACGTTACTTGGTCATGCTAATAAAGAAGGGAGTTAAACTCCCCGCCGAATTCAGTGTATCAACTATATGGCCCAAAAATCCTCTCGCATGTCAAAACACTACTCACACTCCTTAGATACTACCTGTTGTGTCACAGATCTTTCCACCATTGGCTTTACCCACATCAACACAGACTATATCCAATCAAACCAATGACCCGACCCAAGCCAGTACATCATCTACTCAAGGCATGACAGGCTCACAACTAAGTGCAGCCATGGTCACTAGTATGCCTCCACCTTTGGTCTCATGTCCAGCACAATCAAGCTCTCATGCTATGCCTTCCATCCCACCAAACACCAACTATTCTAAAACTATGCCGCTGCTGCAATCCATTCACACTAGCCTTGGGATCAACACGTCATGCCCACAAGGATCCATCTCTGCAGGACCTATTTATAGTCAAGGCCTGCCCAAAGCTACATATTTGCCCATTCTAACACCCATCCAACCTCTGCAACAACCCCAGCTTCAGTTGCCTCAAATCCAAACCTCGCAATAGCAACCCCAGCTTCAGTTGCCTCAAATCCAACCCCCACAACATCAACCCCAGCTTTAGTTGCCTCAGTTCCAACCTCCACAACAACAACCCTAGCTTCAGTTGCCTCAAAACCAACCTCTGCAACAACAACCCCAGCTTCAGTTGCCTCATATCCAACCTCAGCAACAACAACCCCATTTTCAAATCCAACCTCAGCAGCAACAATACCTACCCCAGCATTATCAATCCCAGTTTTAGTCATAACAGAAAACACATCATAACCCACCATGGACTATTCATGTCCCTCCAGTTACAAATCACTCAGTGGGGAATCAATATCAAGTCCCTAGGATGAAATCTTATGTTCCCACTCAAGGGACACAGAGGTGTAGCCTCATACCCACGATGGCACAAAGGAATGTCCACACACATCAGCCTCAATATAAAATGGACATGCTAATGCAACAAATGCAAACCCTTCAAACCCAAATGATGGATATGAAAAATTAGGGGCACACTAAATCCTATACCATAGAGGACTTATACCCATACCCTTTTGACCATTCTCTTCCAATGTCTCCATTCCCAAACCACTTCTCGGTGCTAAAATTTGACAAATATAGGGGTAGTACCAACCCTATTGAGCATATCTGAGAGTTCTTTGCTAGTTGCATCGAAGTTTCTCATGATGAGACATATCTAATGCGACTATTCCCACAAAGATTAGCTAGACCAGCAATGGAATGGTTCTCACATCTACCTCATGGCATTCAATCTTGGGGAGAATTGGATGAAAAGTTCATAGCACACTTCCATCATAACATCGAGCGCAAGGTCAGCATCAAGGACCTTTGCAACATTAAACAGCAAAGATGGAGAGTCTTTTGTGAAATTCCTATAGAGATGGAGGAACATGAAAAACTGTATAACATATGATGTGCCCAAACAAGACTTAATAGTCATGTTAGTTGACAATCTGATCCTAGACATGTCATTCACAACAGAGTTATAGTTAGCTCCAAACTTCACACAACTCATCGAAAGAGGAGTTCGTTGTGAGTAGAACTTGGTCAAATGAGGAATCCTTGCAGAACCCACACAAATGACCATGAATAAAAATGCAACAGAAAAGGCTAAGTGGTGGAACAAGAACAAAAATGTCACTAGTGATGGTGTCATTGATGTAAAGATAGTCAATTACGCACAACCCAAGGTGTCACTGAAAGGTGCACCTATGGCAAACCAAAACCCCATAGGGCCCACTCAACAAGCATACACTCAAAACCAACCCCCCCCTATACAAGTGACTGTTATGTCAAACAGTCATCAACAGAATCAACGCAAACCACGGTTTCAATTCCAACAACAAGATTTCACACCATTGGGAGAGTCGATAGAGTCAGCTTTACACAAGTTTATACAATCAAACACTATCACTCTCCTAGAAATTAGAGACTTTGAAAAAGATGAAAACAAACTGAGGTGGTATAATGACAAAGATTTTTGCAAGTTTAATTGGGTCAAGGGGCACAAAACAACTAACTGCTCGCGATTGAAGCATGCTATCCAAGATCTGATTGACACAGGGATCATTGATGTGATGAATACTCAAAATAAAGGCACAACTAATCACACCATTTTCAATGATACCTTCCATGATCACAACAAGGGAAAAGCCTCTGGGTCTGGTGGACAAACCAATAAAGTTAACTATACATACGCCAATAGTGATAATGTCATAAATTGCCTAAATCCTTCAGATAACCATGTGGCCACAATCACTGTCAGGGACCAAGGTAATAATTGTGCTGTAACTATGCATCATGCTAGAGTCATCTTGTAAGGAGTACAATCCTCAGCTACTACAAAAACCAATCCTACAGCAAACTCGGATCCACAAACAAGCATAGTGGACCAACTAAAGTGCACACCTGCCCAGATCTCCATGTTTGACCTCTTGCACATATCTCTGTAGCATAAACTGGCACTTCAAAATGCAGCTGTCCCAAGGGACATAACACCATAAAGATTCTTGTAAGATAAAATAAATGGTGCTGATGGATGTTAAGTGTTAAAATGTAAAGAGATTGAATATTCTATCTTACAAAAATGTAAAGGGGGATTGAAGTAGAGAGATGTTTATTAAGAATATATGATGTATTAAGAATGATTGATTGATTATCTTAGAATGTAATGCATTGATTAAGTATTACAATTGTGATTAAGGAGAAGATAAGATGTTCCTTTTTTACCCTCAAATGCACAAATGGGAGATCCAAGTTGATCAACCGAAGAGAAGGGTTAATGCACAAATGAATCAACTATTTGGAAAGGAGAATAACAAAGGAGATACCTTAAATTCTGTATAGATATGATATATGATAGTAATTGAAGAGATAGGAGAAATGCACTAACCTTGAAATATTTTAGATCAAAGAATGCTATTTTTTGAGGTTTATAGACTGTTTCTGGAAAAACTGATAGTTGATACCAAAACGAAACGCAGAGACAAACAAAACCCAGAAATGTTTTTCCATTCTAATGTCATCTTATGAAAAAGGTCAACCTTGACCCACAAATGTCAACCCTGACCCAATAATGTTGACCCTGACCTGCACAGATCTGAAAGTGACTCTGTTCACGGATCCCGAAAGTTTGCCGAAAAGGGTATCCAGATCTGGTCTCAAAACTACAATCCTGAACCTATACCTACAAGAAAAAGGAGGTTTTTTGTTGTGGGGGAGGGGTTTGCCTTAGTCAAACCCCGATTTAGGAACTAATCTTGAAATCAATAAAGTAAAGAATGCTAACAAGTAGTAGAATTGAATCTAACAATGAATCTATGATATTCAATAGATATGTAATTGAAATTCAAATGTATGCAAGTATGTAAGTATGAAAGTATGAACTCAATATGAACCATAAACCTCCATGATTATATGCTTGAAATCCACTTTGAAGATATGATGAAAGAGTCTTGAAGATACACAAAGGATCTTGAAGGAAGATCACACCACCATGATGGCTAGATCTAGGGTTTGAATGTTAAATCTTGAATCTTTGCACCTAATCCCTTTAAAGGCTTGAGAGATTGAATCATTGATCTTCAATGGAGAACTTGAAAGATTGAGAGGAAGACTTGAACACCTTGAGATCTTGGAAATGGATGCTTGAAACTTCTCTTGATCACCTAATTGATAATTCGTAATGCTTAGAGAAAACGAGAGAGAAATGCTCCATTTTATATGAAATTAGGACACAATATTCTAAGGAGGCATACATAGGAGGATTAAATTCCCATTAAAGCCTTTACCCCTAGGAAAGGACCTATATTAAATATAATTTAGGAATCAATGCTTCAAAACCCGAAACAGCCGACCCGGAAGTGAGAAAACTGAATTTTTGATGAGCCCCAGCAGCCAACAAGTTTCCTGATTTGAAAGGGGAACCCAGGTTAGGGTCAAGGTTGACCTTGACCTAGGTCAAGGTCAAGGTTGACCCTGACCTAGGGGGTTTGATCCCCTGGAAAATATGCCAGGTGGGGTAGGAGGTGCCCGGAGAGGCCAAATCAGGGTCCTGAACCAGCACAGAAGCATGGGATGATGCAAAAATAGGATGATGATGTGGTAGAGGTTAAAAACATCCCCTAAGGAGGGCTAAACTCTCTTAACATGGAAGTGCTTCCATTTTAAGATGATACATTAAGCCCCCACTTTAGCGGGAGTACAAAAATTGAATGTGCTCATGATAAAGTTTAGAGGAAAAGAATCCTAGTGGATTGCAACGAGATAGAATATCACTAAGTCAGGGATATGAGCCCCCAAACCAAAGATTCTAACTCAACATACATACATAAAGATATGGAAACAAAGAGCAATCAATCATAGAAAACATACATGATTAGATAAGTAAGACAAGAACAACACCATATATAACATAGCTTCATGATCTAATCCTACTAGCATGAAAGAGAAAGAAAGAAAAGAGATAGTGATTACCTTGCCTAGTAAGATTCCCACCTTACTATGAATCACCAAGGAGGGAGAGCCCCCAACAGGTTCACCCATAAACTATGCTTGCAATTGTAAATGCGTCATTTGACGGCTTTTGAAAATATCCATAGATCAACATTCTTGTATCACTATGGAATGTAAAATTCGTGTCCATTCAGGATTTAGCAACTTGTGTGTGTTACCTTTTGAGGATTTAGCATATTGTAAAATAAAAAGGGTGCGTATCTCTTCAGGATTTAGCAACTTGTGTGCGTTACCTTCCAAGGATTTAGCAAACATAAAAGTAAAAATGCATGTCTCTTCAGGATTTAGCAACTTGTGTGCGTTACCTTCCAAGGATTTAGCATGCTATAAAATGTAAATAAATGTATATTATAGTACAAGGGAGACCCTATATATGCCCCCCTCCTTATCATGACTACCCACTAGATAGGATAAGGAAGAATAAGAAAGGATACCTACTTCACAAGGTAAGGAGATATCCAACTTAACAACAATGTATACCATATTTTTAGTGAAGAGTATTGACCCTTACATCCAAGAACATAGATAATCATGAAATGGATATGTCACTTATGGAAAAAGGATCCTCAAAGAGGAAGAGATCTTATCAACAAGAGCCCTACCAAAGAAGAGTGCTTAGGATAAAATATTATCTTCAAAAAAGAAAGAGGGACCCAAGATTCAACCATCAAGCTCCTTGCAATGAGGAGGATGAGGAATCTTGGAATGAAGGATAAAAAACTCTAACCAACAAGCAAGGGCAAGAGTTTATAGAGAACATAATTTGCAATATCAAGAAGAGGTAATGACCCAGGACAATCACCTCTCAAATAAGAAGGTATGAATGGTCAAAACATAGATCTTTATAAGGAAAATAATGTTTGCAACATAAACAAATGCCACTAAGCTAAGGAAAGTGGATCCTTAGATAGAGGTAGAAGAAGATATTACCTTGCCCCCCAGGGATGATGGCAAAGGATATATTCAAATTATATCGACAAAGTTATAAAAATATAAGAGATATCCTTACAAAACAGATGTCCTAGAAAGAATATCATGAGCGTAGGAAGTTATAAGGATAGAATGTAGAAAGAATAACTGATTATACTCAAAACAAAATTCATGTTAAGAGGATAATGGATCCTATAAGACTGTAATAGAATACCTCTTGCCCCCGAGTTTAAGAGATAAGAGGAAAAACATATTCTAATTTATAGAAGAATGAGGGGAATGCCCTATGTCAAAATTATGAAGAAATTGTAATACCGCCCGAGAATAAGATATAATTCCAGGAGAAGCTCTATCTCTAACATATAATTTGAAATGCACACAATTAGCAAGTAAATGTTTATTACTATTGTGGAAAGGACATTTGTACTTATGTAAAGCATTTGTTGGAATAGGTTTAAAGTTTTCTTTATTTGAATTCATTAAGTGTACATACACTTTCTTAGCCACATCTTGAGGAGTGTCAGGATGATCTAAGGTAGGTGTTGGAAGAAGAACATCAAGAGGAGGATGATAGTTAATATCAGCCACATGAAATTGAGAAGATGAATAACCTATACCATGCATATCATGTTTAGGAGATACATTGATCAGGTTTTTAATGCCATGTTCATTAACACCAAGTCCTAAACCCTTATAACCTTGTTTATCTACCATAGTGTATCCAGTAGTATACCTATCTTGTATAGCATCTATGGGAGATGATTGATTATGATGCTTGTGAGAGAATTTTGTTTCGGGTGGAACATTGGTTTTAGGAGAAGTTTCTTTGGATTTCCCTTTATTATCACCGTGGATAGGATAAGAAGGAGAAGGTAAATCTAGAAATTCTTGTACATCCTCATCTGGTACCATAGTTTGAGCCTTAAAAAAAGTATGAGAAGAACTAGGGATGGAAGATGGGAGAATAGGAGTGGGATGATTAGAAATGATTGGATTAGGATGGTTAAGATTAGGATTAGGAAGATTAGGAAGATTAGGTAATGGATTATCATCTACCAAATTCTTAACATAATCTAAAAGAACAATAAGTCCACTACACAAATCCTTAACTAAAGTTTTGAAAGTAGGGACATTAGTATTGGTCAATCTTAAAATAGCATAAGTGAGTGAAAAATGAAGATTGAAAAACATGATAAAATGAATAACACTCTCATAGACATCATAGGTACTATAAAGAGATGCTAAAAGAAGGATAATGAGAAAAATAGCCATACACCAAAAGAATTTCATGATGAAAATGCAAGAAGTGTTTTTGTATTTATGAATGAAAATTGTAATCTAAGATGTAAATCTAACACCAAAGAGAAGGAGTTGTCTATCATGGGTTCACCAAAATGTAAGATAAAATAAATGGTGTTGATGGATGTTAAGTGTTAAAATGTAAAGAGATTGAATATTCTATCTTACGAAAATGTAAAGGGGGATTGAAGTAGAGATATGTTTATTAAGAATATATGATGTATTAAGAATGATTGATTGATTATCTTGGAATGTAATGCATTGATTAAGTATTACAATTGTGATTAAGGAGAAGATAAGATGTTCCCTTTTTACCCTCAAATGCACAAATGGGAGATCCAAGTTGATCAACCCAAGAGAACGGTTAATGCACAAATGAATCAACTATTTGGAAAGGAGAATAACAAAGGAAATACCTTAAATTCTGTATAGAAATGATATATAATAGTAATTGAAGAGATAGGAGAAATGCACTAACCTTGAAATATTGCAGATCAAAGGATGTTGTTTCTGAGGTCTGTAGACTATTTTTGGAAAAATTGACAGTTGATACGAAACTGAAATGCAGAGGCGAACAAAACCTAGAAATCATTTTCTATTCTGATGTTGTCTTATGAAAAAGGTTGACCTTGACCCACAAATGTCAACCCTAACCTGCACAGATCTGAAAGTGACTCTGTTCATGGATCCCGAAAGTTTGCCGAAAAGGGTATCCAGATCTGGTCTCAAAACTGCAATCCTGAACCTGTACCTGGAAGAAAAAAGAGATTGTTTGTTGTGGGGGAGGGGTTTTCCTTAGTAAAACCCTAATTTAGGAATTAACCTTGAAATCAATAAAGTACAGAGTGCTAACAAGTAGTAGAATTGAATCTAACAATGAAGCTATGATATTCAATAGATATGTAATTGAAATTTGAATGTATGCAAGTATGTAAGTATGAAAGCATGAACTCAATATGAACCATAAACCTCCATGATTTTATGCTTGAAATCCACTTTGAAGATATGATGAAAGAGTCTTGAAGATACACAAAGGATCTTGAAGGAAGATCACACCACCATGATGGCTAGATCTAGGGTTTGAATGTTAAATCTTGAATGTTTGCACCTAATCCCTTCAAAGGATTGAGAGCTTGAATCCTTGATCTTCAATGGAGAACTTGAATGCTTGAGAGGAAGAATTAAATACCTTGAGATCTTGGAAATGGATGCTTGAAACTTCTCTTGATCACCTAATTGATAATTCGTAATGCTTAGAGAAAATGAGAGAGAAATTCTCCCTTTTATATGAAATTAGGGCACAATCTTCTAAGGAGGCCTACACAGGAGGATTAAATTCCCATTAAATCCTTTACCCCTAGGAGAGGACCTATATTAAATATAATTTAGGAATCAATGCTTTAAAACTAAAAACAGCCAACCCGGAAGCGAGAAAAATAAATTTTTGATGAGCCCCGATAGCCGACTAGTTTCTTGATTTGAAATGGGGACCCAGGTCAGGGTCAAGGTCGACCCTGACCCAGGGGGTCAGAACCCCTTGAAAATATTCTAGGTGGGGTAGGAGGTGCCCGAAGAGGCCCAATCAGGGTCCTGAACCAGCACAGAAGCATGGGATGATGTAGAAATAGGATGATGATGTGGTAGAGGTCAAAAACATCCCCTAAGGAGGGCTAAACGCTCTTAACATGGAAGTGCTTCCATTTTAAGATGATACACTTCCAAATGATGGTCAACCATATAGCAGCTAAAAAACATGGCACATTCACAGACCATGATGTGCCGCCGCATAAACCCCTGCATAATGATCCTCTACACTTACTTGTCCAGATCCACAAAAGCGTTGTCTCTAGGGTCCATGTTGATGGTGGAGCTGGGTTAAACATTTGTACTCTAAAGTTAATCAAGCAACTGGGTTATTCAGAATCAAGCATTGATGTCACAAGGAGGATAAATATCAGAGCCTATGATGAAGAGGAAAGGTCCTCTAAGGGTATTATCATTCTACCTGTTCGCATTGGTCCTGTGGTAAAAAACACACCCTTCCAAATCTTAGACCTTAAGTTGGGATACAACATGTTACTAGGGAGACCTTGGATACATGAAATGCAATTTGTACCCTCAACATACCATCAATGCATCAAATTCCCTCACTAGGGAGAGGAGATCGTCATAGAGGGAGATCCCAATCCCTTCCAATATTGCAATGCAGTCCAAATTAGCAGCAATAACTAGGTACCATCAAACCTAGATGCAAGCATTCCATCCTCTTCAGATTCAAATCCCAAAGATGTTACATGGGTAGCGGGAAAGATAGTCATTAACCAGGATGCAATTATCTCCTCCCCTTCAAAATCAAATCTTAAAGATGTCACAGAGAAAGCAGGCAAGATATCCATCACGGATAAGGGATGTGGTGAATATAGATATGAAGAGGCTTTTACCATCACGCACATGCCTCAAAGCCCAAGAACTCACGGTATGCCACAACCTGTTATTGCAATAGAAACTCCATAGCCTATTCTATTCAGATGTCCACCCACAACCTTTGTTCAGTGGGGAGATATAGTGAAAGAGAATCCTTTTGAGCAAGACATCAATACCTAGTTATACCGAGACTCCCCTGAGACAATTTGACCACCATTACCCTTGTCAAACTATGGTAATGGATACACAATGATACAAATATTTGGGTACGATGGAACAACCGGGCTGGGGCAAAGACAACAAGGAATATATGAATTGCCTCTACCACCAACCCAAAGAAACACAAGAGATTTGGGCTATGGAAAACAAAGCACTAGTCTAGTGATCCAAGACATTCAAGTCAATCAAGAGCAAGTAGCAGAGATGCACCAAGGTCACAACACTGAGCATGTCCTAATAAGAAACATATTAGCGTAGTTGTTGCCCGCCGAAGAGGGAGCCACACAATCCCAAATAAACCTACACATAGCAATCGACGATAAACAAGGAAGTGAGACATCGGATGAACATTCCATTGAGACAAACTCCCATGAGTATGAGTGGAGATCCCTCCATGATTCCAAACCATCAATCCCTTATTTTTCCCTTGAGTCGATATTATCATAAATCTAGCAGACCTATTTGAACAGCTGACAATTACCGAACAACCCTATATAGACAAACATGTCATCCATCAACCTTCAAGTGGTGCATCCTCATCACAGTCTAATTTTGTTGGCACCATATCAGCAGTCCCTTTTAGTTAACCTGAACCAAACAGTAGTGAAAGTGTTTGTCTGGTACACCCTGAGCTTATAGCATGGGATCAACAAGGACCACCTAATCTAGATGTCTTTGAGAATGATGAGGCAATAGCTCATTTCATGGGACTAAGGGAAGGCATTCCATCAAGATATCACAAAGAAAGATTCTCCTTTAACCTAGACAGAGCAGCATATTTTGGGGAGTAAGATCCTCTTTCCAGTCCATAAAAGAAAAAAGAACAAAAGAGTAAAAAGATAAAAGAAGGCGTATCTTCTAGTGAAAACCTCTTTGAGGTGCTAGAAGATGGAAAGAGAGAAATCCTCCCCTTAACAGAGGAGAAATTAGCACTACTGGCTGAAGAGATAGAGGAAATCAACTTGGGGGATGACAAGAACCCAAAGAACATCTACTTTGTGAAATCTCTCACCCCTAAGGAGAGAGAATAGTTCATCAGTTTCTTCAAAGAAAGAATGATGAATTTTTTGTGGTCTTACTCGGACATGCCCGGTTTAGATCCAGAGTTGGTGCTACACCATCTCCCACTGCTACTAAATGCCAAACCTGTCAAACAAAAGCTAAGTAAGATGCACCCTCACGTTGCATTACTAGTCAAGGCAGAACTAAAAAAGCTCTTGGATGCTAAATTCATCAGACCTATACCATATGTAGATTGGATATCTAATCTGTTACCCATTACAAAGCATAGTGGTCAAATATGGATTTGCACAGACTTCTGAGATCTCAATATAGCATGTCCCAAGGATGACTTTCCTTTACCAAACATCGATATGATAGTGGACCTAACGGCAGGGCATGAAATGCTATCACTTATGTATGGCTTCTCACGTTACAACCAAATAAGGATAGCAGTAGAGGACCAACACAAAAGACTATCACATGTCCTTGGGGAACATATTGTTGGAATGTCATTCCATTTGGTCTAAAGAACGCTGGAGCAACATATCAGAGGGCAATGACAACCATATTTCATGATCTCATCCACAAGACAATGGAAGATTATGTGGATGACATATTAGCCAAATCAATACTCTAAAAGGATCATCTACAGGTTTTGGGACCCATCTTTGATAGAATGCAGGAATTCAAAGTCTGACTAAATCCAAAAAAGTGTGCATTCGGTGTCACAGCGGGAAAATTACTAGGGTTCATAGTATCACATAGAGGAATTGAAGTGGATCTAGCAAAGGTCAAAAGAATATTGGACATGCCTCCAACATTGAACCTAAGACAACTAAGAGGGTTACAAGGAAGGCTCCAATCGATCAGATTCTTCATAGCTCAACTGGCAGACAAGTGCCACCCATTCCAACATCTATTGCATAAAGACATCAAGTTCCTATGGACAAAGCAATGTGAACATACATTTCATATATTCAAAGACTACCTTATAAAGTCTCCTATATTGGTCCCACCAGTAAAAGGTAGACCATTGCTTTTATATATCTCAGTGACTAAATCAGCATTAGGCATCCTCTTGGCACAACATGATGATGTAGGAAAGGAGAGGGTCGTCTACTATCTAAGCAAGACTTTGGTTGGATATGAGGTAAACTACACGCTGATTGAGAAGTCATGCCTGGCAATTGTTTTCACTTCCTAGAAGTTAAGACACTACATGTTGAGTCACCAAATGAAATTGGTTGCACACATTGATCCTCTCAAGTACCTCCTGAACAAAGCAGCGCTCACGGGACGACTGGCCAAGTGGGTAATGATCTTAAGCAAGTTTGACATTGAGTATGTAGACAAAAAAGATATCAAAGGACAAGTGATCATTGATCAACTAGCAGAGGCACCAATTCAAGACCACCAACCTATTGTTTCAGACTTTCCTGACAAATCTATCATGACACTACAACCGGCGATCGAGGTATGGCAAATTTATTTTGATGGAACATGTACAAACCACGGTGTGGGGGCAGAGATAGTTCTTATCACTCCAGATCATGATACAATTCCAAAGTCTTTCAGACTTAACTTCCAATGCACCAACAATATAGCAGAATATGAAGCATTGGTCATCGGTTTAAAGATAGCCATTCAATGGAGAATCAAGAACCTGAAAGTCTTTGGCAATTCATAGTTGGTCATTAGTCAAGTTAACAATTATTATATGACCAAAGATGAGAAGCTCATACCTTACAGAGCACAGATGGAAAGATTGGGCACAAAGTTTCATTACATTCTCTTCGAGCAAGTCCCAAGAGCACAAAACAAAGTGGTAGATGTGATGGCTACTATAGCATCACTGATTGATATGCTAGGTAATGATACAAAATTCTAGTTTCTAGTGGACCAACTCTTGGTGCCATCACATCAGGAATCTATCATAGAATCAGCATGTGTCCTTGTCTATACAAACGAAGTCTTGATGGAACATTACTACAATGTCTCACTTCCATGGAATCCCAGAAAGCTTTGTACGAGGTACATAAAGGAATATGTGGAACCCATGGAGGTGGCAACAACTTAGCTAAGAAAATAATCTGCATGGGATACTATTGGCCAACAATAGAGACAGATGCACACAAGCATGTTCAAAGGTTTAGATAGTGTCCAATTCATGGAGACCTCATCCATGCACCTGCCCAGGAACTAATTCCTATCACATCACCACTTCCATTTTCAATGTGGGGATTTGACCTAGTGGGTAAGATAACACCTTCTTCAGCAAACAGACACAAGTACATAATAGCAGCAACAAAGTGCTTCACCAAGTGGGGGAAATAAATTCCTCTCACTTACATCACTGGAAATAAAATAGCAATGTTCATACTTAACCACATCATCTGTCGATATGGGATCCCCCAAACAATCCTGATAGATCATGGTACCCCTTTCCAGAACAAGGATGTTGAAGACCTATGTGAACAGTTCCGCATCAAACAAGGGTTCTCATCATTTTACTACCCTCAAGGAAATGGCTAGGCTGAAGCTACAAACAAAATGATCCTAAAAATCCTAAAGAAAATAGTGAACGAATCAGGGAGAGACTGGCATTTACAGCTTAGTCCCGCATTATGGGCATACAGAACTAGTGTGAGAACACCTACAGGAGCCACTCCTTTCTCTTTAGTCTATGGTTCAGAGGTGGTATTACCCCTTGAAGTGGAAATCCCATCCTTGAGGATATCATTGAAGAACCTGGTTTCAAATAAAGACTATAGAGTGGCACGGCTCAGTGAACTAGAGTTCCTCGATGAAAGAAGGCAACATGCCTTCGACCACTTAAAAGGCTATTAGAATCACCTTCGAAGGAACTATCATAAGAAGGTGAAGCCATGAACATTTGAGGTAGGATAGCTTTTTCTCATGGAAAATTAGAAGAATCAAACAAAGTAAGTCAAACCTAGTAAGTTCAAGCCTAACTGGCTAGGACCGTTTGTTATTGTCAACATTACTCAGAGTGGGGCATTCATACTAGCAACACTAGAAGGAGATCAGCTCCCCAGCTACATCAACAGCATGAACCTGAAGAGGTTATACCCTTAAAGGTCTCTATGGCTAAGGCATTTATCTACATATCTGGAAAATACCAAAAAAATAAAAAAAAATACAAAAGTTACCTTGGTGAAAACTTGGCAATCAGGCGCCTTGGCGACAACAAAAAAAAAAGAAGAAAAAGAAGAAAAAGTAAAGAGAAAACAAAATTGCTTTCCTAGTGAAAACCTGGCAATTAGGCACTATTGAGTAGGTACCTTGGTGAAAACCTAGCAAACAGGCACCAAGTGTTTAGATCTAGCTTCACCATCAATGAGCTCCAAAAGCTTGAGCACACTTCAAAATGCAAGACTGACTATCCCAAGAAATATCCAAAAGCACGATCCCCTCTGAGCACCAAGTAGTTACCCATGGTTAATACTGGTCCACCAGACTAGGGGGTGGTTCTAAAAGTTCTAAAAAATCCTAAAAATCAGAAAACTTATCAAAAATCCTAAAAAGATCAAAAATCAAGAGAAAATCAATCTTCATCAAAAACATTCAAAAATTGCAAAATCCAAAGCAATAAAACCAACTCGATTATCAAAGAAAGCAAGGGGAAAACATGCCCAATCAATCAATTGTCACAATCATTATCTTTGCAAATTAGCATTGGGCCCATCTGACACAGCTTGATCAGCTGCCAAATTGATCAAATCAAAATCTATCAATCAAAATTGTCACAATCATGAGCTTTGCGAACAAGCATTGGGCACATCTGACATAGCTTGATCAGCTGCCAACATGATCAGAGAAATCAAATATATCAATCAAATACTGTCACAATCATGAGCTTTGCAAACACGCATTCAGCCCATCTGACACAACTTGATCCGCTGCCAACATGATCAAAGAAATCAAGCCTATCCAAAGAGTTTGAGCCAATCATGAGAATCCAACTGCATCGAGGAACCACACAAAAATGTTGACTAGGTCAGTCAAGTCAGTCAGATGTCAGTCTATATTTTGGGGTTATGTTCTTACACTACTCCAGGATCCACCATGTGAGGAGAGTAGCTATGAGAGATCATGACTTATTTTCTTTGATTATTGTCTGTTGAATATTCATTTTGATTTCAGGGCCATGATGATTTAGGATAAATGCAGTAGGTGCTGTCACTTATCTGGCAGCCATGCAGTTCCACGATCTGAGCTTAAACTTGAGAAAGAATTGGACATTCCTTCTCTTTTATTTTTCTTTTTTGCTTTATAGAATCAAGAGCTTGCAGCACTATTCAGATGGAATTTGAGTTGCTTTGGAGTTCTATCTTGGTTTCTATGGTCTTTCCCTTTATGTTGCAAACAAGAGCTCATGATGCTATCCAGATGGACTCTAGGGGCGTAGGAGTTCTATCTTGTTTGCTTGGCTTTCCC
>MU226182.1:95066-108175 GCA_018584345.1 Thuja plicata | reverse complement strand
ATCTGTCCTGTGAGAGGACCCAGGAGCTCAGACACCACTACTCTATGACTGCTGAGCCCTGCTAGATCTCTATGATGCTGTATAACTGGGGACCCTCTCTGCAATAGGAACGGTGCCCTCATAGTGTCGTCTCTAATACTCTATCTCTCTTTGAGCCTCTCACCTAGATCTGTAATATCTATCAAGAATATCTCTATGAGAAACATCCTGAACACTATCAATGAAGGAGCAGACCTCGGCCCGAGCCTGTTGCTCTCTGGACTCAGTAGTTATCGTACGGGCATCAGCTAAGGCAAGATGGATTTGAAAATCTTGCACCTACTGCGAGAGTCTCTCAACCTCAGAGGGATCATTGTCCATACCACCCATAGCTACATCCATATCTCCCTCCTCTGCCTCTCCACCTAGTCCCTCCCCTCACCTCTGCCTAAGCACCATAGAATCATCCCCACTCTCAGAGCTCTCCCCTGTACTGCTCCTACTATTTCCACTCTCCCTGAGGACCTCGTCTCAGCACTCTGCTTGTCAAGAGCCTCCACGTCTATATCTGCAAGATCAACATCCACATCCTTAATAATAACCCGAACCTCATGTCGGGGAGCTAAAATTGCTATCGTCTGCCTACAGACTCTATGCACCAACTGGGGTGCCTCCTCCTCTAAGGCCTCCTCCTCCTCCAAAATGGCCCCCAACCCAACTTTGGAAACATTAGAGTGCCCCCCACTCCTACCACTGCCAACCCTAATACCACCACCAACACCCCCGAGACTGGGGTCATCCCCTCCATCATCACCTCTCCCTCGTCCTCCATCCCTCCCACCATCTCTCTCGTCTCTCCCCTGTCCACCATCTCAACCACCATCCCTCCCTCCTCATCCACCACCCCTCCCTCCATCATGGCCTCCCCTACCACACCGTACTCATCGAGCCCTCCTCATGATAGTCCTGGGAATAGGACACGAAACATCTATCAAGGAAACAAGATGATGCTGTAACCAGTGTGCATCAAACTGTGGTGTAGTGCCTGCAAAAGGAAAATCAACTATCAATATCAGAGCAGATCAAGACATATAAAACCATTATAGGATATGAGAATAACCAGAGAGTAGAAAGGAAGTACATAAGCATAATAGAAGCAAGACAAACCTAGATCCATAGTGGCAGAATGCTAGGTCCAGGCAACAGGTAGCAACCCTAAGAACTTCGTGCGAACAGCATCCAGTGACACTATGACACCCCAAACACGAGCATCCCTAGATCTCTGACCAAAATAGGCATAAGAGTCTAACACATCCTGCTGCTCTCCAAACTGCCGTAACACCCTATCGATGTTATGAAAATTGATCATATGAACATGATCACTCACACGAGAAATCAGGTACCTCCGCTGTCGACAAAAGGGGAGATGGATGTCCTCTCCATCCCAAACAGGACAATCTCTGTAAGGTCTCCAGATGAAGTATGGAATCATATCTAGCTATTGTCGCCAGTATGAGAGATGACCCATATGGGCCTGAATAATCGCACCATCATACATATATACATACGGCCTATCGGCCGGGAGAGCACGAGCACCAACAAGATGACAAACAGCTATATGCTCCCATGCCCAAATCTGTAATAAAGTAGCACCGCAACTAAGTGACTTACCATCAAGGTAAGCCACATACAAAATATGGAAATGCATGTGCACCAACATGCATGGTCCCCAAGCAAAGACAGTATGGTCTCGGACCATACTCTGAAGGACGCTACCAAACCCAACAAAAAAGCCACGCTGACGCCGATCAGGGCATAGGATCCCACAAATCAAACTATCCAACAGCGTGGATAGTCTATCTAGACCTAATCCAAATCTTGACTAAGGAATATCATAACCTCTTGCAATCCTGAGATGATCTCGGGGCAGTCCAGAAAGCTGAGTCAAAGCAATAATACCAGGGCGTGTGGAATACTCCACCAACTCACCAACAATAGGGAGTTGGAGGATGCGATACACATCCTCCAAGGTTACGGTGCACTCCCCAATGGGAAACCAGAAAGTGCACGTCTCAGAGTGCCACCAATCTACAAGAGCGGAGATCAGACCCCTGTTGGTCATGATCTTAGGCATGTAACATATCTAGTATAATCCCATAGCACGTAGTACTGACCTCTCGTCCTCAGTCAGCTAGAATCTATATACAAGTCCCGCCGGTCTGGACTCCTGACAGTGCAAGATACGCCCAGTAAACTGCACATAAAGTGAAATACAAAAAATTATCAATTTGAGTCATTGAGGAAAGTAACAGAAGCTAAAAGAAGCAGATAACTAACAAAGACATCAGGCAAACAGTGTTAAAAAATTGATTGCAGTAATAAACACATTCAATTGCGGTTCTTTTATGCGATTGCGACAACTAAACTACAAGTGCGACAGACAAACTGCAATAGCGGCATTTTATACATGCAAATGTGACACCTTTATCAAATGTGGCATAAAACTAGCAATTGCGGCATTTAAACCAGAATTGCGGCAAAACCACAGTCGATTGCGGCAAACAGATAAATTTTTCAAAAAGGTATAAATTTTGAAAGCCAAAAATAACACAATTAATGACACACAAAACAAGAAAACTCACCAGACATCCATAGCCAAGTGGTTGACGGTACAAACAGACTCGATCAAAAATGTGTACAACACTAGGAAGCCCCGCCATTGCTCGAAAACAAGAGGAAATAAAGCAGAAATCAAAAAGCAAAACTCACCAATGATCCAGAGCTCAAAATCACAAAGTGACAAATGAAGAGATCTCTTAGCTACTTATAGGGGTTCCGAAAAACCCTAATTTCACCCAGGAACTCTGAAATTTCTTCCCGGTACCCAGAAACTTCGAAGGTCAATTATTGGGGCATTTTCAAGTATTTTTCAAATCCTTCAGCTACCCAGTTCCACAAATTGCAGTTTCAACAAATTAACGCTTGTCTCATGTCTTTTCGCTCAAATTTTTTGAGGGGGCATAAATACACCTACTAAAGGCCGGGGCAAGCTGGGGCAAAATAAAAAATCTTTGACACACTGTGACAAGTCACATCGCATCAAAGAGAGGCAAATGTAGACACCCTAAAATGGACAGGCTTGCGACTTTACATTAAAAACACTAATTTTCATCTATTAATTAATGGTTTTTTAATCATTAATTATTCATCTATTTTCTTCTAAATTCATTCCCCAAATCATTTAATCGAATTCCCAAAATTAATTAAATAATTAATTTTATTTAATTAATTAGCTTTAATTGATTAATTATCATTAAATTAATTAATTAAACTCAATTTCCTATAGTTTAAATTCAAATATTTAAACTTACTAATTAAATTCTTCCAATTGAATTAATTTCAATTAAATTAATTTAATTTCATCAAATAAAGAAATTTTTAATCAAAAAGAATTCAATTATCTCACATGTTGAAAATAATTATTAAATAAATGAATTAAATATTCATTTATTTTCAAAGAGATAACTCCAATTAGATCACATGGGTTACTCCACCCATCTCTCTAGTCCACATGGGTAACTTCACCCACCTCTTCAGTTCAAAAAGGTAACTCATAATTAGCTCTTCAGTTAAGCAAACTCTATCAAGGTGGAGTTTACTGAGGACCTCTCTTGTTCCTTTTGATCTCAACCGTTCATCTCCCCATCTCTGGGGTTGATCTCAACCATTCATATCATTACCAATTCCTATATAATAAACCCTTCATAACCATTTGAAGGGTCTAGGATTTCAAGCTCTCGTGCGCCTTTACTTCGTCAATTTGGTTCTAGCATTCAAGCCATCTTGCGACCACACACACACATTTCAATTATCAAATTCTCGAAGCTTCTCAAGTCATAGACGTTGCCCAGCCAATACTGAGCATCAAGAACAGCGTTTCGAAAGGAGTAGAGAGAAACAATAGAAGCTTCAAGCATCGTGGGGTTTGCATTCATTTGTCTTCCTTTCTCTTGCTTGTACATTTTATTGCTCATGTTTCTGTTATTCATTTAGTAGTCATTATATACTTGATTTGCATTCATTTGTGAAACCTTTTGCTACTAACCCTTGCCTTTGGAAAGCTTTGGGAATCGAAAGAAGAGGTTTACACATAGTTAGAATCTAGTGGGCTATATCGCATCAGATGATATCATCGATGCAACTAAAGATATGTGTGAGGAAGGGATGTCAACTCCTTGTAGTTTCAGTAAATGATATTTTGGAAGGAGAAAGTAAGGAAATAACACTTGATCACCCTCTGCTTCAAGAGTTTGTTGATGTCTATCCAACTAAAATTCTAGGGATGCCTCCCAAAATGGATATAGATTTCCACATAGAATTGGTGCTAGGTGTAGAACCCATATCCAAGGCTCCATATTACATGACAATTCACACTAATACAAATTTTCCCATTTCTCAATGAGAATAGGTCGATTGTTTAACTGGAAAAGGTATATCAATCGACCAAATGTGTGATGGAAATTTTTTTATGAAAAAATTCCACAACTGGTATTTTTGTCATAAAAATGACGACCAAAAGGTCAGAAAAAAGTCTTTGTGAAAGATTTTGTGCATGCGCCTTTCACCCTAAGCCCTATGCATAGTTTGTCATTTTTGCAACCTTTGTAACAGTAAAAAATGATGAGGATTCTATATGAAAAACGAATGGATCGACGAATGTTCGTTGATGTTTTTACTAACACTCATCAATCTATTCATCATTCATATAGAATCCCCTTCATTTCTGACTATTACAAAGGTCAAAAAATGATGAAATGCTCTATTTAAAAAAAAATCACAATGGCAGAGCAATTATTGTTTTATACCATATTCTCTATTGCAAGTAGATATCTAAGGGATACAATACATATCAATAACAAAGCTTCATCCTCCACATATAGGATACGGGGTCTGAAGGATATCTGCCACCAACTCAACATATCAAATACTTGAAGACTTGAAGCAATATAGAGACATCTTATTCTTTATTGTGGGTGATTAAGGCATTTTTCTACTTAATAACACTCATAGGTTAGAGTTTGAACTTAGGAAAATGATCTACTATTTCTATATTCCCTTTGAATACAATATCACTTGGATCCGATATGTAGAAACAATACTGATTTTGAATCAATGAACCTACAAGCTATATCTTTTCCCCTATCTTCATTCTTAAAATATTTTCCATGATGACAAGAGTCTTGTGGTGACATATTAGGAAGCAATAAATTTGAATAATTTTCATGTGCATTTGACTACAAGCAACATTCTCATGGTGTCACGGCCATAGGGTGACCTTTGAGCATATAAATCGTGTTGAACATAAGATTGCACTTAAATATCAAACATTTCTAACATTACATAAATAAATTAATGAGAAAAGGATTTGCTTTTCACAAATTGTTTAAACATGTCAAAGTCAATTATGGAAGCATTAATAGAAGACTATGGGAATCCATGATGTCAAAATATAACATTGAGGGGTTATAAAACTCAAAAACATACCCAAGAAAATCCTAAGATTTTAATAGAATAAGACATGTTATAAGACACAAATATAGCCAAACCACTCACAAATGCCTTCTTCTGGAAATGTTGTTGAAGACAAAATAGTGAAGTTATCAACCGATCTGATGATGTCAATTATGACTTGAAGCTTTGGATTCCTGAAAGACAAGAAGAGAGAGGAAATGTTCATTTGTATTTCTCTCTTCCCATCTTTGGACATCCAATGCTAGAAGTCATGTTAGTGTCTCTCATTCCTTGTTGAAGCTGTGTCGAGATAAACAAGAAATTAGTCTTTACTATAAAAAAATTCTTCAAACCATAACTATGATGAGTTAAATATTTTGATTTGGAAGGTATAAGAAAATCAGCAAGGATATACAAGGATTACATGTGAAAGGAATGCTAAAATATGCAACAATGTAGAATTCAATAAACTAAACCTTTAAGAGGGCTTACATAAAACAAAATTTGAGTATTGATTCCTCTTATTATATCTTTTCAAATGAGTAATTTAACTTTTAATAATTATAAATATGATCCTATAATGAGGGGTGTGACATCTTGATAGCCTTTTATCATTCATAGTATCTATTACTTTGAATTATCAAGAAGAAATGTCATTATTTTCCTTCAAAAAAACTTTGAGGAATCTCCCTTTTGACCACCTCATTACTATGCCATGGACCAAAAATTAGGACATAATGTATCATAAGAACTTCCTCCTCACATCTCATAATATAAATCTCCTCAAAAATATTTTTCTGTCTCATCCAACCTAAGATTCAAATCACACACATATCATCATCGCCAATAAAATATACCATTGTATTCATTGTAAAAGCCTTTAAAAAAATATCCTATTTAAAGCTCTACAAATCAATACCATATTTGTGAAATTTTACCAATAGATTCACCCCCCCGCCCCCCCCTCCCCCAATCAAATTCTTCACAATGGTAGGTTCCTACAATAATCTGGTATATTTGAAGGCTTAAGAAACTCCTTTTTTAACTCTTGTAGACAACTCTCAATATGATTTGTGATATAATTTAAAGCATCAAGATCCATTGTAGAACCATGGTTGTATTTTATGTAACACTCGATGCTTGAATCTATCTCTCCATGGGTTTTCTCATCCTTCAAGATTATTAAAGACATATTAGTTACTATAAAATTTGCACTAGAATAGAGCATGTATATTGTACTGACTTTAGAGCCAATAATAAACATAAATGGAAATTGTAAAGTTAAAATTATACAAGCATGGAACCCCACCTTCCACATTACTACATTACTACAAACTAATTAGTGTACATGAAATAAATTAAAGGTAACCACTACCACTCCTAAAAAACTCATATAAACATGAATTTTCTATCTACAACTTATCCCACAAGAATTATACTATCCAAATATTGGAAAAACATATATTTTGAGTCTTTACAAGAAGATAAATTGTATTCTTAACCAGATTTCCACTCACTATCCTGCAAAATAATGGTTAGACCAATTAATTGCAACATCTCCCTTTGTAATAAATGAAGAATATATAACAAAAGATCTAAAATAACCGTAACCAGGTTTCATACCTCAACAAGTATATATAGTAGTTAAGTAGTTCATCTATGTCAAAGTTAAACGGATATAGGATGAGATTGTTAACATGCCCATTGGTGAACAAATAATCTGCATAGATTTAAAAATTATACTTTAAAAGAACATTCAAAGGTTTTCCAAACATAGCTTACTTTAGAAAATAGTTTCAAAAGATATGAATAAAAACATAAGCCTTGAGAAAGCCTCTTAATTTTAACTTAAAAATTGTTGCTCACCCTACAAATTATGAATCATGATGCTTAGTGACTGCGGTAACTATATAGCTATGCTCTCTATTTTATTGATCTTTAGAACACAAAGGAACTATGACATTACCTGCTTCTCCATAAAAAATCTGCATGCAGTAAATGCCAAAATTGGAATTTCATAAAAAAAATGTCAAAGATTTGTATGCCAAAAATATCTACCAAAAGAAAATCAAAAGCTGGAAATAAATAAATTTTCTAAAAACATCTTACTCAAAAAATGATGGATCATGTTGGTCACCATAAGTTACTAGCTCTTCTATTAATCTTAGTGTCTCAATGAAAAAATTATTTAGTAAGAGTAAATAAAAAATAGTGGGTAGTTAGAAATGACCAAGCACTGCATAAAGAAGCAATAAAATCAAGGACATGGTGATCATACATATACAACCCAAAAAGGGGTTCAAGAAAAATGTAAAACAAAAATAGAAGAACACACTTTAAAGGGTCATATTTTCCATGTAAATGCTACCATAAAATAAAAGGTCCATTAACACACTCTTACCTTGTTTATATCATTCATAATTTGGATTAGAAAATCTAGTGACCAGTTAGAAAATAGAAAAAATCTAGTGACCAATTATAAAATAGCACCCAAAAATATTAATTGTGATATTATGAAAAACTATAGGAGAAAGCTGAATATTTAGTCTCACAAGACACTCTTAGAACAATATTGTGGAAGGAGATAAAATTACTATTTGATCAATTTTCATGGTGGGGTGGTGAAAAAGCACTCATTAATAAGGTCTCTTAGAAGCTAGGTTGGGTGATATGGAGTAGAGCCTTCTCTTTTTGAAATAGTTATCTCACACTATTGCTTACTCAGAGGATGAGTAGCTAATGAATTATATTCTTGTAGACAATGAGGAAGACAATGATATTGCTAAGCTGGTTGATCTCCTAGAACAGTCCAGATGGAATTGAACCCTTTGATCTGCCATAGCTAAGCAAGAGTAAAGTATCTCCTTAAGGTTGTCTCACAGTCTTACATAGGAGATGATCAGGAATTTTTCATTGTTCCTATAAATTTATTGTAGAGTGCTTACTTTGTTGAAGTGCTCAAGGAGGCAGGGGATGTTTATTGTAGAATGCTTACTTTGTTGAATTGCTCAAGGAGGTAGGGGATGTTTATGGGTTATAGGATCTTGTTCTGCATACAAAACCTTTGGATCCACTATAGTATATCTCAAAGGTAACATGCCAATTATGTCCATTTTGTTTTAGTAAAATTTGATTTTTCAAACTTTGAGCAGCGTTACTAGGTGAAATTCTCTTCTTTTGTTTAGTAAAACAGCCTATGGTTCATCGCTCATGAGCTACCCAGATCGATTTAGTTGTGTCAATAATTTCTCAGGTTCTGGTTTCATGACATAATAGATATTGTTTAAGATTGTCAGGTAATTTATAGGATTCAATGAGTTTCTCCATTGGCTGCATCAACTCTTATGTTTTTCCTTTGTTTCACTTCAGTTTTTCGATTTAATTTATTTTTTGGTTTAGCTGATAGATTTGGGTTCAAATCAATTATAAATTTTTCTATTGGGTTTTAAGATTTATCCATCAGTGGTACTGTGCGAGAGAGAGAACGTGGTGGCTTCACCCAGCAACAGGGGTGATGGGTAGTCATATTTAAGACTACTGTAGGCACAAGCCTACGAGTCTAGAGGGGATTATGCACCTTGCTAGTTTATCTTACTAACATCTCTATTATTCCGTGGATGATTAATTTTTATGATTTTAATGTATTTGAATTTAGACATCCAATAGATTATTTATCAACATTATATTTGGTGTGTGATGTCTAGTTTCTTTATTAGGAATGGCCCACGGACATCCCCTGGGCATCACCTATCCCCAGTACATTTTAAAAACACATCAGTGGGTTTCCTTGGAAATAATGGAAATCATATTAATGTGCTTCCCAAATCCTATTGGTCGTTCCTTGATACAAATGTATGTATACATATAATGAATCAAAGTAAAATAGCTTAACTATCAACAAACAAATAGTAGATTTTCCAAATCAGAAAATATTATAAAATCAAGCATTCCTTCAAAAGTATAACAATGTAAAATCTTGCAATTGACAATTGACATATTAAATGTCCCCATCAAAGAAAATGAGAACGTAAAAAATCAAAAAAATGAAATCCAGTTTTCTGATAAGATTTTCAAAAAAATTAAATAAATGTTGCAATGCAATAATCAAAATCCCAATAAGAAAATATTTCAAATTTAAAAGGAAAAATATCAAACTTATAATTTGCAAACCCCCACAAGAAGTTACTTCTTTGTACAAAAAATGAAGACCCAAATCCTTGCCTCCAATCTTTGGAATTCTACATATCCAAAAAGAAAACCTATTTTAGCATGCCAAACCCAAGAATCATCTAATAAATAGTGGAATAGAAAAAAAAACTTGTGAAGTAGACAGCTGACAACGATAAATAAAAACAATAGACTAGAACAATTTTGAACATTTTGAAAGAAATGACAATCAAAGGTATAGGGTGTTTATAGTACAAATGAGATCCGGAAACACATTAGTAACATGTTACCAGATATTTGAGTTTATAATGACAGAAGATTTTGAATCCATATGCAATTCTCTACAAATAAAGTTAAAATTTGGTATAAAAGGAACCGGTTTCTAACCCTCCAACATGACAATTTAGAAATCACCAAGCCAATAACCCATGAATTTAGATAAATCAATCAACAATATAAGTTCAAAATCCAATGTCATAAAACCCTCCATACAATTATGTCATAGTTTAATCCAGAAGTTTACCAAATCTAACACTTATTTTGTAATTTGTTCAAAGAACCAAATTCCCATTAAATTCTGAGAGTGTGCAAAACATGACAATATGATAAAGGAAAAAAGGACAGTATTATTTTTTTAAAAATTGCAGGCTTGAGCAGCATGACTTATATGGCATACACTTATATATTATTATTATTACTACATGTTTTTTTGATATGCCAAGAGAAGGTATTATTAATCATATTGGTAACAGAATAAATTAAAAGTTTAGAATGGAATTCTTTCAAGTGTGATCCTATTTCTGACAGTTGTAGCTTGCATTTTCATCCTAAAAGTTCTTAGTAATCATATAAAGGCCTGCTAGAAGGCATCCTATATAGACCCAAAGAAATCCATTAAATACATTTCATGTGATTAATACAAAAAATCATATAGTAGCCCTTCTGTAAGTTCCCCTTCTAGAATTTTCCATAAATTGTACCCTACAACACAATTTCAATAACTAGGGTTAGAGAGGTGGCTTACTAAGTAGGATATTTTGTCCATTGTACTTTGAAGATGATTCCTACAATAAACAAGTAAAGAAACAAGTGTACATGTAGACATACATAAACTGATTGTTAGCATGATATAATCTATCTTAAGCCTTATGAATTGATAAAGAGATATACAAACCCTAACGTAGAGATTCAGATAACAAGGCATATGAAGAATTTCACTTATAGAATTTAACACATAGAGTGCATATATTAAAATTACTATACATTTTTCCATTGCAGCCTCCATCTCGAGACTTATTGTACATCGGCTTAATGAAATGCACAAAATATTTCCAATTGTCAGCCCAAAATAATGCCTCTTTCATTTAGAAATATGTGAAAGCTATCATAACTTGTACGTTGGTAAGAATTCATCGCAATTTGACAAAACACCTCCTAGAAAATCACAACAATGAGAGGCGTCACATATAAATGGAAGAAAAGATGAAGAGGCAAAATGTACGGAACCAATGAAGTCTAAAGAAAACACATCTAAGGATCTGAATGGCACAAATGGATGAAACTAAGAAGCCATTTTTTACTGAGACATGTTTGGCATGACCAATGTCATGATAAGAATAAATCAAGTTTGATAAAACACAAAATAGTATCAAATAGAGAGGAAGGAGAAGAGATGAAACTCTGCACAGAATATCATAATCGCATATAGTAATGTCTATTCTCCAATATCAATTAGTGTACAACAATGGTAGATGCATAGCAAAAGGGTGAAGAAAGTTACCTTATCAAATTGCTGAATTTCATTTTCACTAGTTAAAGGTATATTTCCTTGCATTGCAACTTATCTTACCTGTAAAATTATAGAGGTGTTCAGAATTAGGTAGCGGAATGGAATAACAACTTGCATAGGGTAGGCAAAAGTGGCCAATATATATAACTCATGGAAATCATAGAATAGACCATAGAAAATAAAAGTAGTCAGCTTCAATTCCCATGTTGGAAGAGATGAATGGAAATTCAATCTCCTATCCATCAATTGTAAGCAATCTTAGCAAAAGAAAATGCCAAAATATGTGAAATGTTAAGTCATAATAGAAAGAAAATGGACACTGGGGTCAATAGAAACACCCAAAGATCCTCATCATAGCACAATGTTAGAAATAAATGAATGATCAAACATGCAATAATCTATTAGAAAGCTCTGATAAGTTTTGACATGAATCTGGAGCAACAAAACAAAAATATATGTAAACCTACACCCAAACAAGGACTCAAAGTTTCTTTTCAACCCTGGTAGCACTCAATAATAACCCAATCTCTTAAAAAGTAACACTAAGAATTCTTCCTTTTCATTAGAGACTAAAAAATCCATTCACATAAACATCAATGCACAAGTGTTGCAAACATACATTACAATGTAGGAACTACTGGCTTAACCAAGTTTCAATTATTTTCTTGAACACAAATCCTAAACACACAATAAATAAGAGATCCCTTTGATTGTGCATGTTACTACATTGAACTAACATTATTTTGGTTTTTAAATTTTTGCATTTGGTTGACCATAGGCAAGGAAATCATTTTTTGAACCGGAACACTTGTAGAATCTTTGAGTTTAGTTGGGTTCCTTGAGTGAGTTCTAAGTGTATGCACCCTAAAATGGTCGCCTAGACTTTGGGCCCCCATTTCTTAATTTATCAAATCCCTGAATCAATATTTTCAAATATCAACAATATCAATTATATCAATTTCCTTGATCAAATCATAATCAATTCAATATTTCCTAAGGTTTGAGACTTATATAATTTAAAAGAGAAAAAATAAAAATAAAAATCTTATTTAATTAAGAGAACATGCTCTCTTTTAATTAAATAATAAAATCACTTTATCCTAAGCCTTTATTTAATTAAAAGAAATTTCCTCCTCTTTTATTTAAATAAAAAATCCTCACTTTTCTTCTTATCCTATGTTGCACAAACAAAGCATTATTCTTATTTTATAAAAAGGGAAAAAACACTTTTTGTCTTATGTGGGACACAAAAGTCAACTCCTATTTTCGTATTGGAGGATATTTGTGCATAAGGATCAAGCTTCCATTTTTCTCTACCCTTGATTAAGATTTTTTCCTCTTAATCTCAATGGGCCATTTCATCTCATTTCCTACAAAATGAGAGCTCTCTCCTTCATTTTGGGACATCTTAGGTTTTTGATGCTAATGTTATGTTGCAGGTTTTCTAGGTCACTTTGGAGCTTTTTGAAGACTTGGAGCATTATTGAATTTTACATCTACATGTTATCATAGTTTCATATCTTGCATTATCATGGAATTCTTAGCTTAGATTTCCTTTATACTTTAGATTAATTCATCTAGCTTAACTAGGAGGCTTTGTAATACTTGTTCTTTCATTTTCATAGCTTAGCTTGCATATTCATCTTAATCTAGCTTGCATTGC
>MU226182.1:54660-86435 GCA_018584345.1 Thuja plicata | reverse complement strand
GACACAAAAGTCAACTCCTATTTTCTTATTGGAGGATATTTGTGCACAAGGATCAAGCTTCCATTTTTCTCCACCCTTGATTAAGATTTTTGCCTCTTAATCTCAATGGTCCATTTCATCTCATTTCCTATAAAAGGAGAGCTCTCTCCTTCATTTTGGGATATCTTAGGTTTTTGATGCTAATGTTATGCTGCAGGTTTTCTAGGTCACTTTGGAGCTTTTTGAAGATTTGGAGCATTATTGGCTTTTGCATCTACATGTTATCATAGTTTCATTTCTTGCATTATCATGGAATTCTTAGCTTTATGCTTTAGATTAATTCATCTAGCTTAACTAGGAGGCTTTGTAATACTTGTTCTTTCATTTTCATAGCTTAGCTTGCATATTCATCTTAATCTAGCTTGCATTGCATTTCATTCTTGATTCTTGAGGATATTGGCAGTCTTTCCCTTGTCTTCATTGAATCTCCCATTGCATGGTTTACTAGCAAGGTTATAGGCTTAATAGCTGTAGCTGAGAGCATTCTAAAAACCCTTGCACTCTATGTCTAGGGAGCTATGGATCAATTTTTGAGACCTCATTCTTGAGTGTTCTTGAATGTAAGGATTCATAAAAGTGTGACACAATTATAGCACACACTAAGATACTTGTAGAATCCTTGAGTTGAGTTGGGTTCCTTAGTGGGATGGTAGACTAGGGCTCTGCATCAGTTTAACTTGAGCTTCACTTGGTTTCGAGAATAGTTTAATATTCTCTACTTAATAAGGCCAACCACGTGAAGGTGGAAGATCATTTGGCCCCACCCCCCCCCTAACATCACTCTAAATTCGCCATTAACATCTAACATTCATTCATTCATTCATCCATTTATGAAATATAACATTCAATCATTATAATCACATAACATTCAATAAACCTAAAATTAATTAACAATTGGTCATTCATCAATAATTCATCAACATTTAGTAGCACAAAATTACATTCATTAAAACAACGTAAATATATTATCAAAAAAGTTTTATTGAAATCTTTTATTTTTTGGTTTCTTATTTGGTATTTGCATGTAATGGCTAAGAGGAGCATCAAGATCTTCATCATTCCCCTGCGATTCTTCTTGTGAACCCAATATATGCCTCCTCTTGTGTGGTGTAAGAGGATGCTGGTGCGCCAAAGGGGGGTCCACTGCAATAACAACTAAATGGGTTGGATGCACAACATTTTATATTAGTGTTACAAGTATTTAATTAATTAAAAGAAGATAACAACCGATCAAAAAAATTTAAAATAACATAAAAAAAAAATTATTTATTTGACAATGCCACATCATCTTGAATATGGTGTACACTCGGATCATATTCCACTTGTTCACCATGACATTCTGTATACTCTAAAATGTACACAAGAATGGTTACACCAATTTCAATTTAAAATGTTAACTTGTATTTAAAATTACACAATTAATGTTCAATAAAAAATGAATACCTGCATCGCTGCGATGCACATCAGGGTCTTCGTCATGTGGAGGTTCTGTGCTAGGATTAGAAGGTTGCATTGAAATGTCATGCGCTAAAGAGGTTAAATAAACACCAAATAGATTATCGCTCAAGTATTCAATTTGAAATAATTTTCATTTGGCCTATTTACCTATGTGTGAACTGATGCAGGAGACTATTGGCTTTGGCATAGGCATTCGACCATCGCTTTATAGCCTTCCTTTAAGCCAATCTTTCTGTCTTCTTCCATGGGAGCTACATTAAAATTCGAGGCCTTCATTTTGGCTTAATATCGTCAATTCTGCAGGTATTTTTTTATTAAACAAAATTGTTTGCAATTTATAAAAATTTGATTCAAATTTCATTTACTGCTACTTACAATTCTTGCTTGAAGTTTCAAATAACCACCATAGCCAAGTTTGTGTTGGCCAATCTTTTCTATTTTGGGCTTTGTAGCCTTTGATGTGTCCTACAGTCTATGAAAATTTTGAAATATGTTAGATTATATAAATAAAAAGATCACTAATTAGTGCATAATTACATTCTACTTAATACTATCACATACCTTCTATTGTCGTTTACTGGTGCAACTCCTCTTTGGATTTGCACTTTCTCCTTTGCATCCAAAATGAATTCCTTCCACACCATCTTTGGGTTGCTCACTAGTTTCCTTCTATATGCATCCCTCACAATCTTTAGACGTTTGCAAGCTCTCTAAAGAACATTTTCATTGTAAAAAATGTTACTTCCAAAGAGCTCCTCTAAAGATTTTATGAGCTGATCTTTTAATTTTTTATCCTATAAATTCCACCTTTTAAGAAAAAACAAATTTGTTAGCTAAAAAAATTAACTTAAGTTGCATACCTTGAATATAGTACAATTAAAAGATGAAAGGAAAAATATTCTAGCAATTATATAAAATCAAAGCAGTGGGATAGGGTTAGTTAACATATGATGTTCCACCTTGTACGTATGGTGGGCCCGAATAGAGACAATGTCATCTCATGAAGCTTTTTATAAAAAAACATCGTTCCCTGCAAAAACATCATGGGATCATCAATCCAAAATGATTTGTGAATAAGTAAATTAAAATTAGAATATAAATAATAATAATTTTAAAGTACCTGGAAGCTTAGGTAATTTTAAGGGAATCATATCTTCATCATTTAACAACAATGATGTGTGTAATTTTCCCGTACTAGAAACATAGGTAGATCCAGGAAACACCACTGAATTATCACAAGTACTGGTCTATGTATCTTGAGGAGGTGTATCTTGTACTGCACAAAATTATTCCACTACGAAATGCATCCGAGATTAAAGTACAAATTAAACCATAACTAACACATAATTAAATATAGGAAAACAATGACCTACCAGGTATACACTATGCAAACATGGATGTTTGCATGCTCCTTGTTGCCGACATTGTAGTCAGAAATGACATCCTCATAAGAGGAGGTGTCTGGAGTACATCATGACCTAAATGTACAATTTGAAGTGAGGAATCAAGATATATATGTGAGTTTGAATAAAACAACTAGTAAATCCAATGAAAAATGTAGATTTATAATCAGTAAGACCAATGAAGTTTGTAACGTGTTAACTTAAGGATTATTTTACCTGCGGGACCTGTACTAGTACCAACCTCACCGCGATGTCCATGAGGAGTTTCTTGAACAGACAAAAAATCCTGCAAGAACACATGCATATTTTAGTTCATGACATAAAAGAGTATAAAATATAAAAATTTATTGAACTTTTGTTATAACTAAAGATTCATTACTACTTACATCCGAATTACGTGCTTGCTGCACCAATAAATCTTTCGTCACCAACAATTCCTCACTTGGATCTGGATTGAGCAAAATGCCAAGAATTTCTGAACTAATTTTTTTTAATTACTTCTTGACAATATACACGGGGTTAGGCCTATCTGGGATGGTGTCATCCATATCTGACACTATGGGAATTGTTGTTGTAGGAAATTTTTCCTTTCCCTAAACATCAATTTGTGATAGGAATATCAGTAAAACTATAAGAATAACTCCTAAACCCTAAAGGAAAGAACATAATAATATAACATTTTTATTCTATATTATTTGTACAATTACAATAAGGTTTACCTTTGTTGAAGAATGGGTGGGATTAAAATCCCTGCCTCTGTCATCACGTGGTGGATCCATGCCTTCCTGTGACAAAGATTAAATATATAAAAATTTAGCGAAATGAAAGCAATAGACTTAACAAAAAAAACTTATTAATAAAATGGTATATTGGAGGCATAAATTGGAGGTTAGTTTAAATGGTATATAGTACTTACCACCCCCATGATAGTGTCTTTTTTTGTATCTATCCAATTCAACTGATAATCTATTAGAATTTATTTCCCTACACTTATTGATTTTATCACACATACAAAAACACGATTCCCCTCACACACCTCAAATATGTAATTGGGACTCTTATTAGTTGACCCAGGTCATGTATTATTTATAAAACCCACAATATTCCCTGTTTCTTTTGGCCTTCCATCAATTTACATAGAAAATCCTTTACTTTGATCCTAAAACCCACAATATTCCTTGTTGCTTTTGGCCTTCCATCAATTTACATAGCAAATCCTTTACTTTGATCCTTTACATTCTATTGTATATAATTCACTGAAAATGCATACCTGTGCATACTTTTTTTATATCAAACAATACGCATCCAATTACTCTAATTGTAACAAGGTCCAACAAACTCCATCAATTAAACAACTTTGTTGTAACATACCTTAATTCCATCCATTGAAAATAGGCCCAAACCATGTAATGATGAGGGATCTATACGATATATCCTCTCATTAACACAAAAATTAGTGTTAATTGGAGGTAGTTTCTTGGGTACCCATTCTTTTAGAAGATGTGTATACCTCAAGGGCACCTCAGTGTCATCTATGGTCTCATCGTCATAAGAACATGACCCCCTTTTAGCAAGGAAAAATTGCATGAGTTTATTGAATTTTCTTCTAATCTTTTGACCTCTGGTGGATTTCCCTATTTTAGGCCTACTACATGTCTCACTTTTGTCTTTTATTCCCACATTTCCCTCACTCAAGGAAGACATACCTAACAAGTACATATGAGGTGGTTCCTGCAGTCCATCAAATGACAGATATAGTTGGTAAGGAGTGAGATATTTTTATAAATCAGGGTAATGTTGATGTAATCTATAGGGTGTATTGACTTATACCTGCCGAACCATGTCACTATGCAGGTTCCTCTTAAAAGGGGTTAAATTTCCTGCATATGTGAATCATTTATCTTAAGTCAGCCAAAAATTACATGATACCTATGCTACAAATTACATAGAAGACAACATGAATAATATGCATTCATCATAATCATTGTATATTTTTTAATTCCTTACCTTTACTTTATGTGTGCTCTGCAGGATTGTCAACAAAAGGGGTGACGATGTCTGTAGTCAATTACCTATTTCCACAAAGGGTTACAATCACACAAAATATATGCATGTTATCAACACCAACAATTGAGCATCATAAGAAATACATTGGTAATTTGTTAAACAATAAATACATTAAATCTATGAGTTATAACTGAAACACGTGTATCATAAATCACACATGTTGTAATAATTAGAAATGAACAAATTAATTTAATTGTACCATGGCATTAGAGTTTAATACATAATAAATTAATTATGAAAACATATAAGTCAAATAAATTTGTATGACTAGATCAATATTACCATTATCTTCATGACCATCATTGTCATCATCATCATCATCATCATCATCATCATCATCATCACCACCATCATCGCCATTATCATCATCATCATCATCACCATCACTATCATCATCATCATCATCATCATCATCATCATCACCATCACCATCATCTTCTTCTTCTTCATCATCATTTTCTTCTTCATCATCTTCAGTTTCTTCTTCTTCCATCACGTTATACTTTACTGACCTTCCTTTTGGATCATGTCTAACAAAAAATGACCAACCCGGTTTTCGTGGAACCTCTATGTAAAACACTTGCTCATATTGGCTTGGAAGAACATAGGGCTCATCTCAAATTGATTCAAATGACCTTATATTAATCATTGTAAATCCATTATCATGTTGAATAATAGTTTTATTAGGATCATTTTAATTCAGTCGTAGCCTATACCATTTGATGACGAATAGAACTAATTTGAAGGATTCAAAGTCGCACTCAAGTATATCATCCAAAATTCCATAGTATCAGTTTTGAGATTCTTGAGGATGCATGTCATTTCTAGATGAAATATTAGTAACCTCAAAGACTACAGTTATCCCAAAATCACAAGTTTTCTTTGTGTCATCCAAATTTTTTATGCAAAATTTATGGCCATGGTAGTACATAGCTTTGTGGTTCTTGAACTGCAATTTTTGAAACATGTGAAAATCATTTGCATCATGAGTTGATATTAAACATATGGGTTGTGATTAATAAATTTATACGTACATGTCTACCTCTTAAACCATTTGCTAGATCAATTACCATTGTTGTAACATTGGAATCTCCATTACGATGAGCTTCTTTAACCAATGAAGCAACACCTTCCCATGTTAATGAGTGACCATTTTGCTGACATAGTTCAATCCATACCGTCATCCAATCAAGATTGTTCATAATATACAAATGTAGTGCATCCACTCTCGACCAAATGTATAAAAAAAAGACCACTTAGAAACAACTTTAATTGAAGATTTATAAGAATTAATTAACTACAATAACATCTTATAATTACCTTTCACTTTCCTCAATCTACCTTTCCCCATCAAGTACTCCCCTTTGAATTTTTTAATGACGTTGGGGTCCCAAATGCGATCTACATGCATCTTTGCTGCAAACTTAGGAAGATATTTACTAATGTACACCATGGTCTGGTATACCATATATCCCTCCACCATACAAACCTTAGGATGTGCTCTTTTTCGAACCAAACCCTTCAAAAAATTTAGGTGTCTTTCAACCATCCACATTGACCTATTTTATACAGGTCCACACAATTCAATCTCCTCAACTTGATGTATGAGGTAGTGTTCTTGTGCATTGAGAAAATTAGAAGGTAAACACTTTTGCATTTCACACATAAGATGAGGAATTTTTCTCTTCCAATATTGTATATCTTCTTTATTTATTTCTTTCGATGAAAACCACCTAGATCTGATTGAACACGCAAAAACATATAAACGATACTTTACAAACAATATACAATAAATTATTGAAAAAGTAAAATAAGTCGCAAGTATAATATCTATATAACAAATCTAACAAGCAACACTTCTAACCTCATGTATTTTCCAAGATCATATATAACTTATTTGACACTGTTGTCAAAGTGGTGTGGGAGAGATAGAGGTAGAACGTACTACGATAATTATAAAATGATCATTTCAATATTTTAGAGAATAATACAATGAAAACTACATGCAATATAAAAATATATAGAGAATATAAAATAACATGAATTACCTTAATAAAGGTATTCCAATCGTGTTTTTTCATCCCTAGCCCAAATTCACTTTTCTTTGATATGAGATTATTTATGTTCGCAGCAAACCCTGTGGGAAATCTATTTTTTTTTATGACTTCTTTTATAGCATTGCTTTGCTGCTCTGATAATAACCAAGGAAGGGCACTTATATCAATATGGTCTCCATTGTTATTTGATCAAATAAAAATTTTCAATGCATGGTTAGAATCTTCAATGTCACTACAAATTTTGACATTTTTTTCTTTATCATGCCTTCCATCCAATAATTTCCATAATGTCTATGTTATATTCTTTCCAATATGCATAGCATCAAAGAAATTCACAATTGGGAGGTGCTCATAGTACGACAACCTGCTAAATTGCTAAATTTTCTAGGATAACTTTTTAGTCCTTTTGAAAGTTGGTCATTGATGCCTTGATGACCTTCACGAGCATCAATTACATCATCAATAAACATAAGACAATATCAAAATATAAATTTCAAACAAAAACCATCAAATTGAATGACATTAACTCATCAATTTATTCTATTGTATTCCAACTTCCATAGGCGAGGTGTCATTCTTTGTGGCTTTGATGCAGTCTCTTCTTTCCCATTGAAAAGATGTTTTTTGATAATTCGATACTTATTATTTCTGTGGATAAAGTGCCTATACTCATCGAACACCTACTTTCCTAAACTTTTTTTCAAATGATGAGATTTCATCTTTAGACCACAAACTAGACATGCAAATTTTTCCTTTATCTGAAGACCTACAAGATCATGTATAATTGGATTGGATATGTTGATTTTGATAATTACAATTATTATACGCAAACTTAGACATACAACAAAGATGTGTTAGCACTATAACATACCAAAAAAGACATGTTAACAAGAGAACATACCACAAAAATGTGATAGCCCAGGGGCATCATGTATTGTCCATACAAGCATTGCATGTAATTGAAACTGTCTTTGTCTTATTGGTCTAGAGATGTCATACATAGTGACCCCATTCCATAAATTCAAGAAATCGTCGATAAGGGGCTCAATATATACATTCATATCTTTAACTTGGTACTTACCTGGTTGAATGAACAGAAACATTACATAATTATTGTCATTTTGATGCGGTATTTATGAATAAATTTAGATGTTTATTGAATGAAAAAATACCTTGAAGAATAATTTCCAACATTATGTGCTCCCTCTATATGGACATTCAAGGAGGAATGTTATTGTTGATAACAAAAATAGGCCACACCGAATAAACATATCTCATCTCTCAAAATAGATTGACACCGTCTGCTGCCAATGAAAGTTGGAGATTATGAGGTTCTTCTTTAAAGTGTGGCCAAGTTTCATCTATGTCCTTAAATGGAGAACCATCCACAGGAATTCATATAATTTCATCTCTACTTCTATTGTGTGCATGGTAATCCATAAATTGTGCCAAGGTAGTGCACCTGAATAATCGTTGCAGACATGGAAAAATAAGAATATACCAGAGAACCGTGCGAGGCACCTTTTTTTTTATTTGATCAATTTTATATCTACTAATATGACAATCAGGGCATTCTATTGCAAATTCATGTTGTTTATGATATATAATATGATCATTGAGATATGCAAGTATTGTTTGATACTCCATCCCAATATCTTTCATAATGGAAGATAGTTACCAGTACAAGTGAGGTAGAATGTTTGATGATGGTAACAAATACTCACCTATAAACCTACAAAAAAAGATATAATTAGCATACATGATTCACCATTTGTTAACAATAAGAAAATTATGACTAAAATAGGTGAAAAAGATGACATATATGACATACCTTAACATTCGTGACATTGCTACGTTGGATAAACCATTCAAAACCTTGAATTTCACCAACAACAATACAACGAATAGAAGAGTTGTTTGGGAGCCTTTGTATAGGGGCTCACATGCCTTCTCAAGTATAGGTAAATCAAGGTCATCTTCATCATCGTGATCAGTTGTGCCAGTACTATCATCTTCAATTGTATTATCAGGCACATGATCAGCTGCAACAATACCATCATCTTCAATTGTGTTCTCTATTGCAAGATCATCTTCTTCCATGGAATCATTATCTTCTCGTTGGATATTCACACCTCCATGTTCCTCCACTTGGAAATTCACATTCTCTGGATTGTTATGGTCCATAACATGTAACCCAAGAAGGTTAACCTATATCAAAACGATGACATTAAATTAACCATGACCATGATCTCATCATCAATTGATTTCTTATCTATATAAATTTTTAAAAGAATATATTGAAATACTTACAAATCGAAAAAAAGTGTGCCCTCTTCAATGTGACCATTTTCTCTACAATGTTTCTCAATTGTTTTGACTAGAAGTCTTTGAGTCTTTAAGCCCTTTCAATTTTTGCAGGGATAATAACATTTTCCATCACCTTTTCTTTTAAAATTAGCCCACAATCTAGCAACTGTCTCCTTGTTTTGTTAAAGGTTCATATTGTCAGACATGGTCTTTCTTCACAGGAAAATATTTGGGCTATAATTATACCAAAAACTTGTCTCCCATACTCTGCATTAAGATATTAACGTTGTAATCCATCAAATATGAACATAGTGGCATTAGTACTATCTTGTATAAAATAAATATTAAATCCATTAAATAAATTTTGACTGCAAATCATTGTACATTTACTCTAATCATGATTCATATTTGACAGGAATGCTAAGAAAATAAAATAAAAATATAAAATATAAAATATCCACTTCAACATTGTTGGAGATAAAGTGACTGTTATGAGAAAGGTTTGGTGGTGAATATCCATGTAAGTTGGACACAAGACAACTAGGAGTGTCAATTTGAGGGCATTGTGTAATTACAAATCACTAGTTTCCACTTGTGGCTAGAGATTACAAAGAACCCTAGAAAAATTCCACATCTTGGAAATAAGCACTAATAACAGGGAAATTATGTTAAGAAATCCCTAAAACCACACTTATCATGTAAGAAATCCCTACAACCATAAATTCCATTATCAAATCACCTTCACAGTCATCAATCCATCATTAGGACAAACATCCAATCAACAAAACATTATCTTTATTAAGGCATTATTAACCTTTGGTTACATATCACAATTCATACACCAATTAGGTCTCTAGGCTCAATAGGCCTTACCATTTCTTATAACTTACTAAAATTGTAGACTCTTAAATTTGTAGACACTTCAAATTGTAGACCCTTAAATTTGTAGACACTTAAAATTATAGACTCTAATTGGTGGAGTCAACCCTTGATCTCCTCTTGAAGTAGGCTCATCATCAATGATTGGAGTAGCTCAAGAATTAGAGTAGTCAAGACATTTACCAGAGCAATATTTGGAGGCCGATCCTTCATCTAGAGCATGAGAAGTATCTTCAAATCCACGTGATTGATTTTGAAAAATATTATTATTCATAGTTTGTTTAGTTTATAGTTTTGCTTATAGTTTACATAAACATTATCATGACAATTGATAGTAAGCTAAGCTATTAATCTTGGTTTTGTTTTTGTTACTAGATATTTGAATTCTTATTATGGATTTCAAAGAATTCGAGATATGGTTGTTGATATTTGAAAATTTTCTCATGGTTTCTTATGCTTAGACTGAGAAACAGGGAACATGGAAAAATTAGGTGATGACTAAACACTACTATTTCATCTCTCTTTTTTTGTAATTACAAATATTTATACTTAATAATAAAATTCCCTTGGCTATGGCCCCTTATTTAAAAAAAATAATAATGGAAAACATATCTCTTAAGACATTGGGAGAAAAAATAGTAGTTCCTCTTATTTCTTAGGATACAATTCTAATCTATCTTGTAGAAAAAATTTCCTTGTCCCATGAGATTTCCTACTTTATAAAAATACATCTTGAAGCTCAATCCATAGGACTATTCCTTGGAAACTATTAGTCCCTAATCCTTGTTCAACCAAGCAACTTCTTATTATCCTTTCCACAACTCAACAACATTAGTTCTGATGATCTTAACCCTAATCTCTACCTTTTCGAAAATTTAAATTAATCATGAATATCACACCAAACTGATCATGGTTTCCAATCATAACTTATTTTCTATCAAACAACCCTAGCTTCATACTTATCTTAACATTGTTGTGGGGGAGGATTGAATCATACTATGGTCTATACGTCAACAACCACCAGAAGATAGTTGTATACTTTTGCATATATGCAATGAATGGTTATTTTCAATGTCAATCCATAAAATATCTAAAGAACTAATCAATGCTATAAGAGTTGGTAATTGTTAAATGATCCCAAATATTACCACATATAATTAGAGAGTCCCAAAATTATATTGATATTGACAATTCATCGATGACCCATGAGATGAATTAAACCAAATAGGAGGAAACATAAAACATAAGACCTATATCATCCAATCAGCAATTGGGGGGAGTTTAGGACACACATTGAATCAACACTTCCATAGACAATCAACCTCAGTAACATGCAGTGATCATTTTATTAGGAAAAGTTAACCATCAAATGAGACAAACTCAACAACTAGTTAGTCACAGTCCAATCAGTAATTCTGACACATTCAATGACTATATTGTCAAATAGAAAATATACAACCCTTAGAAATTCATGAAAGTGAAAATATAACAAATGCAACCCTTAGAAATTCATGAAATGGAAAATATACTGATGTGTTTTTGACAGAGGATTGATATGGAAAAGAAAGGTAAAAATTAGTGTGATACTGGTTGGAATGGGATGGATAAGCTGCAGATTTGGGAAGGACAGGACAGTGAGTCTAATTCCTATTAGCCTGTGAGTTTTATGAGTTTCAGAAATTCATATTGGCTTTAATTTATTATTTGGAGAAATAAGGTTATAAATTTTGTGAGTAATTTTTGTCCTCCTTATGCTGAGGATATATATTCAAAGGTCATAGGGTACGGAAATACTTATAATGAATATAATATATCAAAAATTGCATCCACAAGCGATTATTATTATTAACAGGTCATTCTAAAGATTTGGTGTCTATGAAGTCTGTGGTGAGAAATGTTGGAGACTATTTCATAAAATACAATATTTCTTTTTAAAATGATGTTGGAACTCTATTTTCTTTGTCATTGTACTGTTGTTTTTATTAGTAAGTAGGATATTTTTTTGTGACAAATGTAAACTTTGTGAGATCCTTCTAATGTATATGATGTTTGTAAAATTTCTGAGATCCTTCTAATGTATATAACGTGCCCCAACTTACAATTAGGGAAAAATACATTTTGTTTTAGCTAACGAAAGAGGGTCTGGCTTAAAGAGTGCATGAGGAGCCAATGGCTTCTTTGACGCTTGCAAAATGCTTAAAGACAATTCCAGTCTGCCTTCATAGGCTCTTGATTACCACCAGGACTTTTGAAAATAGTGGTTGGTCATTAAAGATTATAATGTTCTACTTGCATGTATTTATTTCCATATTTCTAATTTTTTATTGATATTTCAAAGGATATTCAATGAAATATTCACTTCCAATTTAAAATCAATAGAATTTTCAGCCCACCATGATTTACATTATTGTCTCGCTTTACTTTTTTAATTTACCATTAAACCTTACGACACTATCATTTCATATCTATGTCAAAGAAATATTTAGGGACTGCTTACTTGCAGAAATTTACGAGTGATAGTCAGTTTCTTCTTCATTTTTAGTTGTTCATATGTGTTCCAATTAAGGAGTTCTTGTTTTTTATTTTGTTATCTATTCTGACAGTTTATACAATTAGTTATTGATCTTCAAAAATTACATGCATTTTATACATAATCTTCGTACTTGTAATTTGTTAGAGATTATAATCTAAAAACCTCAACAAATGCATTCAATTGTTCATCCTCAATATATACATTAATATTTGAATGATGCTTCTATCAACTTTAAATCCTTCATTCAACAGTCATATCTCAACAAGCATTGAAAGCAGTGATCTTTCTTGGATTTGAATGAATGTTTAATGTACTCTTCAGCTAATGTAAAATCTGGAGTCTCCCCAATATTGTGGTTAGTTCAAAAAATAATATTTTATAATAATCTCTCTCCTTTGTTGATAGTATGCTTTTTATATCTTGAATTTCTTATGGTATGCTTTTTATATCATGAATGGGTCAATGTTTTGTATTTAGTCTTTTGTAAGTGCACCTTAGCAAAGCTCTAATTACATGTAATGAAGAAAAAGGATGTAATGATGCTTGAATGAGCATAAGCTCAGAAAGTTTGCAGTAAGTTGTAATGTTATGAGTCTGAAAGCAATTATGTTTAATCAAATGAGGAGAAGATCAGATGTGATGTTTTTGATGTTGAATATAATCTATGTTTTTCTTCTTCCCCTTATCCATCATGTGGTATTAGAGTAGAGAGATTAGGGAAAAAGATGCAGAAGAGAAGAGATCATTGATTGAAGATACGGCTATCGTTGGATGATAGAAAGGCTTCTAAATAATCCCATGAAAGAGAATGATAAATAGGGAGGGAGTGTTGCAGTATGAATATTAGGCTATTCAATAAAAGGAAGAGCTCATTGTAATAGGTCAAGTTGCAGTTAAAAATGAAGCCATCTATGGAAAATGCAAAGGATAAAGTGTAGACAAAAATAAAAGAGATGATGATTGAACAAAAGAAAGGGATGCTAGGAGAATGGTTTTTCCACCTTGTATGAAGTCATCTTAGTTTTTAGGATATTCTAATATTTGGATAAGTGAAATGATAAAACTCACAGGCTGGTATGGAGGAGTCAAATTTGGGGCTTTTGGGGTTCCAGTAGGTGTGAGTCTAATTCCTTTGGGATTTAGTCATTGGAGGACATAATAAAACACTGTTGAGGATTTGGGGTCATGAGCAAAGGAATTATATAGTTGCTTTATTAATTGGAGTGATTTTGTGCACTTTTGAAGCCACAGTGCGCAGACAACAGTATAAGGTCCAAAGAAACCTATTGAATGCTTTTGATATGTTGAATAAAGGGATAGAGGGTATCTAAAACAAAAAAAAACCTTTGATTCTTTGGAGAAGTTAGGAGTTATAAATTATTTTCAGTCACTGCAGGGCTACAAGGCTGGACACCATGACTTCTTCCATCCTCTTTAACTCTATATCTGCTTGGAAACTATGCCCTATTTTCTTGTAAGAAAGAAATGTGATAATGAGATTTCTCTTTCACCTATACTATAATACATAAAGTAACTTTATCAGGGATGAAACAACTTAGGTTACATGCACAATAACTAATAAGATATTAAGAGTAACAATAACTAAATTTGACTTCACAATGCTTGGAAAATAAATTTGAGTTCATAAGGCTTGGAAAAGAATAAATTGGTCATCCAGTTCCATATTATTATTTAATGACAAAAGTTTCTAAGGGAAGATAAATTGTAAATATCTTTTCTATTAATATTAGGTTCGACAATTGTTTTCCTCATTCAAAAAGTTAGCATTCATAAGGCCCAAAGAAGAAAACAATGATCCTTGTGTTATATTAGGTTCAAAAATAATGATTTACACATACACTGGGATGAAAAATTTATGGTAATCATAATTGAATTTGAATTGACATGACTCAAAACTAAAACCTCAAAAATTAATCCATACCTTTCAGACTCTTGAGTTCAAGTCCAGATGCTGAGGAAGTCACTAATGGTGGATGCACACCAATTCTTAGAGATAATCCTCTTACCAAGGGATTACATCAAATTTCAATTAAGAAACAACTTCCTCTTGGATCGTAAAATAAATAAAAATCTTAATCATCTCACTAAGGAATTCACACTATTTATAATCTTATGCATGGCTTTCTAATTCTAAGATTAAAGTGGAAGTTAATCTTGTTTTTAAAATTAATTGTTTATGTTTTTAATTGATTCATTTTCATTTTCAAATGATGCATTGTTGACTGTGATCATTGAAGAAAATAGAGAGTATTCTTATTAATTACAAATACAAGCCTCTAGTCACTCATGTTCTTTTATTTTCTTGTGTAAAGGTTTCAAGAGATGTAAAATGTGAGGTAATATTCAGAAGATTGTTTCAGGAATCAACTCTGTGTGTTTATGTATGGACATTTTCTATCTAGCAATCTATATTTTTAGATTGTTGGGTGTGGTTTTCCAAGAGTGGTTGAAATTGATTGAAAATTATCATTCCCAGCAGATAAAATCCCAATAAGAATTAGAAGTTGCAACATACAACCTAGTACCTCATAGATTAAATACAATCAATATCTCTACATTTGCATAATATCCAGTTTCCAAAGAAGATAAACGACAATAACAATAGAAGGTTAGAGAGGAATTCTTAAATGACTCTCTAATCTATCTAAAGGCCAGAATAGAGCTATCAATTGAAGTAATCAGAAGCAATCGAACAACCAAAATAGCAAGTCTAATCAGAACTTAGTTCTTAGTAACTAAGTGGAAGAATCCTCATTTGTCATTAAAGGTACATCAATAAATAAGGATAAAATTAAGGACATTTTGAGATTAAATGTTTTTGATTAAATAAAACAGGTTTTACAGGGTTCCTGAAACCCGAAACAAAGTTAAAGTATCATTAAGCCCAGTCTAAAATGAAACAAAGCAAAAAGATAGAACATGCCAACAAAGGCCAGAGCAAAAAATAGATAGCTTCTACAAAACAGATAAAACAGGGTCAGTAGAAAAGATCAAGGACCCTCCTAATAATTCCACCATTAGTTTGGTCACCTTGGCCTCGAGTAGCTCCATGTTGGCTACTGAATCCTTGATCTTTTGGAGATCCAGCGCCAAGTCCTTGTCCTTAATCTTCTTGGTTCTAGCTTTGGTTCTCTGGTTGGGACCATGTTCAGTATTATGTTCAGTCTCCACCTCCATGTTGGCCGCCTCCATCCCATCTAGTTTTTCCTCCAGCTTCTCGATGATCGTGTTGGTGTGCTCTTTAGACGCCTTAAGGATATTATAGATTTTCTTTTCTATATTCTTTAGGGTAGCTTCTACCCTATTCATAAATTATCCTCCATATTTTTCATTCTGCTGGTTAGACTCTCCTAATCCTTAGTATTCAAGTCATTTTTAGCCTTTTCATTGTCGTTAACCTTTTTTTTAAGATCCTCCACATCGTGGAATAACCATTTGATGGTTCTATAATTATCTACCATGCTATTTTGGGAATTGTTGAGCAGGTCCATCTCAAAATCCCTGGTATTATCACTAAGCACCACCAAATATGGGTCAATAATCTCATCCATCTTGATATGGCCTCCCTCTCCTTGAATAACCTTGGGGTTTATGATTTCTCTGGTAATCCCCATCTTTTCTGTTTTGACATTGAAGTTGCGCCATCCAATTATCTTCCCCTGTTCTGCCATATAACAACAGAACTCACTATCCTTCCTTTCATCCTTCCCCGTGTCATGGGGTTGAGAGATCTGAGGGAAGGGGTAGTTTGATTAGTATCTTGGTAATCATCATGGAGCTTCCTCTTCAGATTTTGGTCCAAAATAGGGGAGACACATCAATGTTTGTCCTTAGGGGATTTTAGGTCTTCTCTCAAATCCCTCTTCCCGTCCTTTTAATTTTTACCCGTCGTAGGTTGTTTTCTCTTTTTTCCTTTGCCACTGGAAATAACCTCCTCATCATCTATGTCCATACCTCCTCATTATAATCTTCCTCGGAAGAAATAACCATGGTGCTTTGTTTTTTAGGGGTTACCAATTTCTCTTTTTTTATGCTTTGCAGACTGACTCTATGCTTTTTGGAAGATGAACCCATATTTTTGTTTTTCATTTCATACTCATCATTATCCTCAGAATGTAGACTATCACTATCTTTTGTCTCTGAACGGATGTAGTCTGAACCAGAGGCCTCCATCTCATCTTTCTGAACCATCTCCTTCCCAAGGATTTGGGCCTTAAAATATTCATAGATTAAAATCAAATGGCCATCATTTAGGGCAGGGTTAGCAATGGCCTTATCTCTATACCCATTAATGTTTTTGATAGCAGGGAAAAAAAGGTTTTGAATGGGGACCCAAAAACCCTTACAAGCTAGAATAAAATTTTAAACATTGAAGCGCTCCAAAAAGAAAAAGGACTGGAAACCAGTATGCTAAAGCCAAAACTAACAACAAAAAACTAGGAAAAAACTAAAATCCAGAGACTAGTAAAAAAGACAAACCACCATAACCAGAAACCAAAGCCCTAGACAAGCTCCTTACAAGCCTCGGTGGCTTCCTACTTCACTTCATATATCTTCTTTATCGCTAGATTGAACTCTGAGAGTTCCTGGATCCTTTCATGAATTTTCTTCTTTCTTGCTGACCTAGTGCATTTTTCAGGGCCATCATCTTCCAGGTTCTCTAAGATATCCTCTATTTTTTTACTGGGGGACCTAGTATCCAGCTCAGCCTTAATGGTTACGAAACAATCCATGGTCAAACCCATAAAATTGTTGTAGTCTTGCATGTGTTTTTTCATGGTATTCTCCATGGTTTCCATTCTGGCTTGTAACTGCTGCACATTTTTGTCCTCATCATTAGTAACCTTGTCCACCATAGTTTTAGGTCCAGACTCCAGCTGAGTCTACAGAGAGTCCACCTTAAAAACAAATGAATGGTGCTTAAGGTTTAAATTCTTGATCTCCTGGAACACCCATTTCATTAATCGAAAGGAGTACATGGAAGCGGCTTTGGCCGCTTGGAGAACCCCAAAGGGGGGATTGATCTTATTGTCCATGTCATCCCTCAGTAATTGAACATTCCTTTCCTGAAAGTCCACCGTTTTGATGAAAGGGATGTTCTAAGAATTACCAGGGGCATTGTCTATCTCCCTCTCTGGTAAAGTCGACTCCTTGGTAGGGGAAGTATTCTCCACCTCCGTCGCATCCTTCTGAGTATCCTGACCACAATCCATAACTACTTCAAGTTTCAGAGATATAGGCACATCATGGTCTTCAGAACTGTCATACTCAACCAGAATTGGCACATTCTGACCTCCCACATCCTCCTCCTTCTTCTTATCCTCTTTGTTCTTCCTACTATGCAAGGTTTTTCCTTTATCCATAGAGCCCGTAACCTCTTCATCTATATTATCATTCTCTTCTGAAGCCAAATTCGAGACCGAGGAAGAAGAGTAACTATCTTCCTCTATGGAATCAGCCATATTATCATAGCCTTCCACACTATCAGTAGAGGTGTCCGTATCCATGGTAGTCTCCTTATCCTTCTTTAATTTTTTACCAGTCAGACTCTTATCTTTCACATTCACATCCCTAATGCTCTTTTTACCCGAACCAAATTTAGACGGGGTTATGACAGGGCTTACACTAGCCATCTTCTTTATGTGTTCTACTATTAATAGAATCAACCCTTCATGAAGAATGGGTTTCTTCTCCTTCTTCTTGTGTTGGGAAACGCTTGAACGGAGAGAATGCAAAATATAGAAAGGCAGGGAAACCCTAATTTTATGCTGAAAATGACAGAGCAAAACAAAGTGGTAAGAATGGGCTCTTTTAAACCTACCGTCCAGGGTTACATACTCCATGACCACCATCATAATAGTAGCCCAGATTTCTTTGAACAATGCCACATCATAGCATCCTCCAGACTCTTTTACAAGACTTTATTTCTCCTCCTTACTCTTGGGAAAGCCCCGAATGGCCTTTTGTGATACCTTAATATCCCAGAAGAGTTTGATGCCCTTCATGCTAAGATCAAAAATCTCAGCTATGAAATCCTCTGTGATGTTCACAGTGATGCCCGCTATGGTAACAGTCCCATTTTTCCAGGAATCAACAAATAATTTGGTAGCACTATCTTTCGCCCCATGCAATCTTTCCATGTAGGTAGTAAGACCCCCCTTCTCAAGAATATCCCAAGCTTCCAGAATTTTTCTCCATTTGACACAGTCCTTTGGCTCTTTGCGGTTAAGCCCACCTCCCATGATCACATAGCTCACACAAATGGTAAAAAATGCAGAGAGAATCCAGCTATTATGAAAACTGGTAACATTGAAATTAGAAAGGGTTAACCCGTGTCTATAATTAGACACCACTTTCCATCCTCATTTTCCTCTAATTTTTTAAAATGTGTCTAATCATCATAGCTTCTCAAGATATGCCCAATCAACCCTCTTGCTTCAGGATCTATCGAAGGCCAACTTGGCTTTGATATCGATGGTCAGATTTTTATAATCGTGCCAAATCACGATGTCCCTGGCTTTAAATACAAAATTGGCCAACTCATCTTCTGTACCATTCACTTCCCTATAGGCATGAGAAATAATGACTTGATTAAAGGAATTAATTATGATCCTAGCCTCCTCGATGATCTCCTTAATTGTCCATGATAGCTTAGTCTTGTCACTAATACATTTTAAAATATTGAGTGAGTCACCCTCGATCCACACCTTCTATGCCATGTGTTTCTTGACAAGTTTTAGTGTTTGAAGAAGGGCCATGGCCTCTGCCATGTGGTTATTTTGCACCCCAATAGGTAAAGCTACTGCAGCCAGGAAATTAGCCATGTCATCACAGATGAGGCCCCCACAGCCAGCTGGGCCAAGGTTGCCCTTGCTAGCACCGTCAAAATTAATTTTTATCCATCCAGGCGGAGGAGAAAGCCAAATGGCGTTCTCTCTAGGATGAGGTTTGTGATTAGCTGTCCTCACACCCATATCACCAGCATTGAAATCTAGCATTCTACCAGACGAAATATTGAAGTTTTCCTTAATACTTCTCTTTATCTCCTCAGCTATCACTTTTGGAGGAAGATCAATGTTCCTAAAGAATTTGTCATTGTGTTCTCTCCATAACCGCCATATTACATGGGGGGGAATAATATTCCACAAATGTTTATTAATGGGGGAATCTGCTTTTCGCCACTGATTACAAAAGATTTCCATGTTATTGGGAAAAAACCACTTAATCTCCCAGCATTGTAATAACTCATTCCAAACCTCCCAAGCATATTTGCAGTCAATGGCCAGATGAAAACCATTTCCTTAGCATTTTTACATAAAAAGCATCTATTACTCAGCATCATTCCCCATTTCTAGAGGTTGTCAATTGTAAGGATTTTATTCTGCAAGACTAGCCAGAAAAAGATATTAATTTTAGGAATTAAAGAATTGTCCCACACTTGAGCCCAAAAGGGGAGGGGATTAGGTTGCTTTAATAAAAGCTCAGAATAGGAAGCAACCGTGAAGATTCCAGAAGGAAGAACTCCCCAAAGGAGTTTTTCTTCACTAGAAATCTTAACCTTCCAGATCACAAGGTCAAGCATAAGAGGTTTTAACATCTCATAAGAAAGGGACAAATCAATCCACAAGCCATTCCTCCAATAGTCCCTGACCATAGCTCCATATCTCTGAATACATTGATTGATAACGGGTTGAAAGGTAGAAACATAATTTAGAGGATAATCTTTTATCCAGCAGTCTTCCCAAAAATGAATTTTTCTGCCATTTCCTAAAACCACTTAGCCCCTTTAAAAGCCGCATCCTTAGCATTTTGAATGCTATTCTAGATGAAAGATCCTTGCACTTTCAGGTCAGTTTTCCATAATTCCAAAATATGGGAAAAAGAGAAGAGGTATTTTTTATGAATGATGTCATTCCATTCTCTTTTATCACCAAAAATTGTCCAAATCTATTTTTCCAGCAGGGCCTATACCCATTAATGTTATCATTTATAGAAACATACAAATAAAAGGGAATAGACACCTTCATTTCATGGCGAAAATGGTTCAAGTGGACAAAATGGTAGGTTCGAATTCTGTCAAACCTGGTGTCCATCGTAATGTAGTAGATGATGGATCTTAACATGAACCTCCACAATATCTTTAGCCCTTCAGGAAGGTAGTGGGTTCCGACCTTGGTAAGCTCTTTCTTTTCATCCTCATTTCTGATAAAGTCGCTAATCGCCAAATCTAAAATTTCTTCCCTAAATCTCAATAATTCTTTCATTCCATTTTTTGATGAACATCTTCGCCACAGTTGGTTTCCCACGGTGAAGCCTCTCAATGAAGGTGGAAATGCTGCCACTTTGAAGGTAGTACCAAATCTTAGTTCACCGCTTCCATTTTTCACAATCTTTAGCAGTCTCTCTCCTATGCCTTTCCCCTCCCATCAGAAGAAACATAGACAGATAGGAAGCAACACGGAAGCACAAACCTATTTTCTCTGAATTGTCCCGAATAGTTCTATTTCTTTGTCTTGAACGGTAAGTTTTGCCAAGGTGTCTAGGAACCCAGTAAGTGTGTGAGTGTGATTTGTAATGATTTCCTTTCTAGCTTGTCTCGTACTTTCCATTAATGGAAAATCCATTTCCATTCAAAGCATTAAAAATCATGATTAATATTAATAAAACCCTCCTTCCCATGGATTTAGTCATAAGCAACGAAATCCAACACTTCACGTGGGAGGTCTCCTCGTTAAGCCAGTGAGTCTGCCTATCACTTCTCACCACCCAGTTGGAAAACCAGTCAACAACTTGGTTGCCTTCTCTAAACTCATGGGATAAATGGACCTTATCAAAGGTGTTCAAAAGGGAGTGGGTTTCCTCAACCATATTAGCTATATTCCATGACAACGGATGTTTCAAGTTAAGACACTTGATAATGTTGCGTGAATCCCCTTCTAACCAAAGATTTTTTATTCCTAAGTCATGAGCTAATTTAGTCACTTGGAAGGCTGCTTTCGCTTCTGCATAGTCATTGGTTTGTGTGCCCAATGGAAGGCTGATAGTAGCAATGCCCTGGCCAAAGAAATTTCAAATTACGCCACCACTTCCCACCTTTCCAGGATTACCCTTGGCCGCTCTTTCAAAGTTGGCTTTGGCACATCCTTCCAAAGGACAGCGCTAGGTACAATGTTGTCTTTTATCTATGGTCTTCAAGGGATTAGTAACATCATCTAAACTTGCAAAAGGACTAGTATTCCCACAAGTAACAAAATTTTCCAAGAGAGCATGGCGTATCTTTTCGAATAAATTTTTGGAATGATATTACATTCCCTAAAGATGCTATTTTTGCGCTCTTTCCAAATGCCCCAATAGAAGTGAGGAAGCACCCATGACCAAATTTTGTGAAAGGTAGTTTTTTTGAAGGGCAAGTTCCAATGGGAAAAGAGGTCCTTAATAGAGGAAGGGAAGCACCAATCTAGGCCAAAATGGGACAGGAAATACTGCCAGACAGACCTAACAAAGGTACACTAGATTAAGATGTGGTCCACAGACTCATCTTTGACCTGACACAAAACACACCTATTGGGGATAGGAATACCACGCTTGATAAGGTTATCTATTTTGAGATTAAATGTTATAAAGGAAATCAACGTAGAGAATTAGGTCTACTCATCAAGGAACAATAAAAAGTTTAACACCACACCAAGATTCTATATATAATTCAAGATTCAAGATTCTAGACCATACCAATAAAATTCATAGCATTAAAAAATCATTGTACTACTTGTTCAAAGACAAATCATCTAGATCAATGTACACAAGTATTTTTTTAAACTACCCAATAGATATCAAATAAGATATCCAAACAATGGCATATTCAATGTAAGAAGAGTATACCATCAATTAACCTTAACACAAATTTTACGATCTCTGTAAATTCCTTCAAATAACTTGCATTAATATCTATCAAAACATTAAAGAAGAAAAAAAAATTCCCCTTCTTTTCCATACATTTAAAATATATAGCTAAATACCAAGTGACCATCCTTGTAATAATGGTCTCTTGAAGATGACCATTTTGAAAAGAAACGTGTCAGTCATTTAAAACATAAAGACATGGCCCTCCAAAGCCTATAGCTTTTGTTTCCAAATATGGAAGTATACCTCCACTTTCTCATTAATTTCAACATTGAATGAAATTGTCAATCGATGCTTAGTTGTTCTTGGAATCCATGGATGTGAACCTCTATATACTTGTAACTGTCTCCACAACCTCTTGTGGCTATTATGATAGTGAAATTTTCTATAAAAAATCATTTGGTTCATTATTCTATATTGTTGTTCATGATTTTGATCATTGAAATTATAACTATCATTTTACATCATGACTATTTCTTTAGATGTTGTTGATCATTACTTAAGGTTTTACAGTTAATTGTTTACTGCTAAAAGATCTAACTGTTATGAGGGCTCTTATCAGTGTTCTAGGATAGTCATGTTATTATGTGTTTGATGTCATATCACTCTTGAAAATCCACTCTATTCACATTATTTTTTTCTCTAGTTGCCATGGCAATGTCTTGCATCATTCTCTTGATTTATCTTGCTTTGTGTTCACAAGAATTTAGCATCTCTATACTTATCTTTTGATATCACCACTTTTTTGTGAAACCATTGTCCATTACCATTCAAGATCACTATTTATAATCTTGGACTACAATATCTTAGATGTGTGCTATCATTGGAAAAAAAACATCCCTCTCTTTGTTAAGCATTTTCACATTCCTCTTGACAATCTACTATTACTCTTTCAACTTCATGTGTCTTTATTAACAATTATTTGGATATTATTGTGACTGAATTTACACTCCTACATATTACTCTATATTGCATTGATTCCTTCATTCCTGACTCCTTCTCTTAGCATTGTCTTATACATTTGATGTTATGGTGCTATATTGTCTATTTTGATATATATAATCATTGTTATTTCTCTAACTAATGAATATCACTCTTATAGCTAGCCCTTTGAAATGGGTATTTTGTCTTCTTATTTATGACTAATCCTCTGACAATAAATCCTCATCTAGAAACTATGTTTGTAACTTATGGAACAATAAAATATGTATGAGGATCAATGACATGTTGATCAAGAACTCCTGCTACTGGTATGACAGTGGGTAATATTTTTGTAGTAAACACCAACCTGTGTCCCAAATTGTTAGCTTAATTATTTTCCCTCCTACAGCCATAAACTTCAACTTGAAATCCACACCTGCATTCAAGCCATTATCCATAAATTATGGGTGATAATATTTAGAGCACAATCACAATAAGGTAAATCTTGCAAACTTTAAACTGAAAGCAAAATTAACAGTAAGACGCCAAAGGATTTAGAACCAACTATTTGTGACTATATAAGTTCTCTTTTTGAGTTCAACAAAGGCAATGCTAGATAGTTGTATACAACTTGGGGTAAAAAAAACAATACCCAATGGGAAACTTAGCCTTAGTCATTACATATTAATTGTGTTTCTCCTTTCCAAGTGTAATTAAAGTTTTCTCCATATAAACAAAGAACTACTAAAGAATTGATTACGGAAATCTTAAAAATCCTTGATTTAAAATGCACAAACACCTTATGGTAAATATTTAACTAATAGCTTATTATATTCTAAAAATTTTACCTAATATAAAAACTTGAAATTAACTAATAACTCATTTTTTTCTACAAAATTTCCTAACTATAAATCTTTTAACTAATAACTTGTACTTTTCATTACAATCTATCAAAAATTTAATAAGGACACAAAGATCCTCCAAGCCATTTTACTGTGAAAGTGTTATAGATCCATTTCTTCTGCATCTTGTTCGGATGCAAAGGCTATTGTGGGAAACACCTTGCAGATTCAAATGAATCAACTTGATAATGCCGAAGTATTTTAAAGCCTCTCTTCAAGTGGAAAAGAAATGAATGTTATAGGAAGATTTGATATGTTACATATACAACTAGGTTGAAAGGAAATTGGAGGAAGTAAAAACAGAATGGCTTATCTCTTCTATAAGAATTGTGGATTTATATTAAATACAAAATTTAATACAAATTTTCTCTATGGCAGAAGTGAATGTGAAGATAAAAAAAGTGTTTTTTCCTCCAAAGGTAGTTGAAGGGAATCCTTGGAGTAAATTCAATACATTATTTTTCCATGGTTTAAAAAGTTTGATGTACAGCGCACAGAGGAAAATGGTGGTAACAAGTAAGTAATGCTTGTGACCAGATACTCTATAGATTGCCCACAACTTTTATTTTATGGTTCATGTTTTCCTGCATGCTTGTCATTTGCTTCTCATTCATTGTTGTAATTTTTTTTCTTATGCATAATACATGTTTTATTTCTGGACGTATGTCTCTGTTTGGTATCTATTTAGCTCATTTGTGTCTAAAGAATGCTATGTTATTCATATTTTCTTTTATGGAGAAGTGTTCAATCTTTTGCATGTGTCATATGATAGATTTTGATTGTATCTTCTTACTAGGACCTATGCTACTATGCAAGATTTAGCAACAAATTATGCAGCAGGAGCATTGCATCCAGCTGATGTCAAACCATCTTTCTCCAAGGCTTTCAACCAAATATTGCAGGTGACCTACAGTTAGACAAGTTTTTGTATTTTTTGTACACAACCCTTTCAAAACTAATGCAGTAGCTAAAGATCTGCTAAAGAAATTCAAGGTGCATATTTATATCTAAAGGACATACTACCTTCATTGATTCCTCTAAATTATCTTATTATTTGAATGCAAGATAATTTAGGCAGGTTGCTCAAAAATACTATATTAAACTTAGTTTTCATATTGGGATGACTCTTGGCATGCAATCATGTTTGTAGGCATATAGCATTACTAGGTGATATAGACCAAGTCAATCTCTCAATACAGCTTCTGTGCTGCAAACTAAATATTTATAGTAGCCTTTGAATGACCAACTGCATTCTTTGACAACAGTATAATTTACTACCATTTGTTGAACCTTTATACTTTAATTTTGTTTTTTAATATTTATCAATTGAGGCCTACACGACTGCTGACAATATAAATATAATTATTTCTTTTATATTAGATTCAAGCTGTCAGAAGATACAAACTTAGATGTTGAAATTAGAAAATTGAATCCCAAAAGGCCATATTTAGTAAATCTCATTTTGTGGTCTATATGTTGTTCAGATAGGCAAATGACATGGCTCTAAGTTCATCATAAACTAAATATAATATGTTAGTGTAATCTCACACCATTTTGGACATGTGCGAAACTCATCCTCTTGCCATATAGGCTAGTAAAGAACTTTTATCAATTTCATGGAACTAGGAATGAAGAATGCTCCTTATGCTCGTAAATTCTCATGCCTTTATTTTTGCAACCACTTGGTGAGGTGTGATGGTGTTGACACGCGTCGCTATTCCTACTCTTAGGGCTCGAACGTCCAATACCACATTTTGAAACAATTGTATAATTTGTCTTATATAAGACATCGGACAAACAATATCGAAGCGAATAATGTTTAACGGCAAAGTGCGATTTATTCACAAGTAAGCGGTTCAAGTTGTGGATTGTTAGTTATCAATTACATAAGTCTGTTTTGCCGCTACATAAGAATACATATACCTATATTAAATATAAAATTCAATAGGAAAAACCAAAGCATCCCTTGCGGCGGCTTTCGTATGACAAACTCAAAATCCAATAGGAAAAACCAAGATATGAGAATATCTTGGTGGATATTCTCACCAAGATGCTTTGAAAATTTATAGCCTATCGATAAAACAAGATCAAAGTATACATAATATCATATCTAGATGCCTTTTTTCAATTCCTTCACACTTGGATGTAATTCATTCAACACCCAGCTTTCCAGTGTTAAAATCCCTCTTTTGAAGCCATTGATTGCTTGATTGGTGTCCATCTTACTCTTAATCCCCAGCGCTTGTTTTTATCAGAGGTGAGATATCAGAAATGGGTTTCATCGGGGACGCATTTTTAATGTTGGTGTAAAACTAGAGGCATTTCCAAATATACTGAACATTTCTGGAGATAATGTCACTCTGCTATGCGAAGGCATTTCTTCTCCCTTAGACTTACACTGTGTTAGTATTTATTCTGCAGATGATCATTTCATAGGTTACATTTATCTCTCCTCCTGCCCAAATTGGAAAAAGGGTTCTTGTTCCATAAATCTTCCCCTCATCAACCTCAGATCTCCTTATGAATTCAGAATATTCCATTGGGAAAAATCTCAGATTACAAATAGCACTCCAGTGGACTCAGATCACAATCCCCTTCCCTCCTTCACCTCCCACTCACAACTCAACCTTCACCTCCCACTCAAGACCACCTGCAAAAAAAAATCCCACAACTCTTCAGTCGAGCTCCACACAAAACCACATAATCCACCTCTGAGACAAAAACCCCACCAAAACCTCTGCAAAAAAAATTTTGGTATTTCCTTTTCCCATGTTGATTTGACAAGATGAATAGAGAAAGCATAAAATAATATTTCCATAAAAACCATTAACTTACCAAAACTTCTTTGAAATATTAACATATTTTCTAGAAGTTCTGAGTGTGCAACTTCACACTAGTGTTAGGTGTCATATCTTCCAACGGCTGCATCCCTTTCACATAGGATGCCAGGTAAATTAAATTTAAAATGTTAAAAACAAATAATAAAAAATAATAAAAACTAAAGCTACAATGAAATGGTTGATATAAACAAAGCGTGCAGAGAGAAGAGTGAAGTTATATACCGAGTTCCCGTGCCGTTTCTAAGCTTCCACCTTTTGCAGACATGTCTATGAGAGCGTTAACCTTCTTCAATGCGAGTCTATATCTTTTGTTTATTCCATTCATAATCTGAAGCGGGAAAATGAGGATTGGAATTTGATTTGACTATTGTTACGGTTCACTGTTCACGGTTTATTGATAAGTGGAAGGGAGTTGGTGAAAGCATGAGATGGAATGGGCCACACACCCACATTTATTACTCATAATCTCAAAATCATCGCACTCATTTGTTCCACACAATCCCTACTTCTTCAATTACAATCCATAATTCCACAATCATAACCCAATCCTGACCGGGTATTCACCGAGGGAGCGCATGTTTCCAAAATGAAGAGCCCAGATTGAATCCACAGATGTCACTGAGTGTTGTGTGGAAGCCGCAGTTTTATAACTTTGTACCGCACTGCGTTCCGTTTGCTGGGAAAGGAATTGACTCACGTCATAATCCCAGAAAGAGCCGCTTTCGCCTTTTAAAATCCAACCGTATCACAGCTGGTTAAGTAATGCGCGTCTATGACGGGGTGACCTCACGGGTATAAGCCACTATTAAACACAAATAAATCCTTTACGAATTCAAAGTTGTGACCAAACTTAATCATCCGTTAACACTCAAAATGGTTCAATCTCTTAATTGCTTTAATTCATACTCGGAGAGAATCTAGCAACTGAACAACACTTCTTGTTGAAATCAGTATTTGAGGTGGTTGAAATTGTTTACTTTTTCCAACAACTCATTTTCCCTCCTCTCCCAATGATAAAAGATACTGAACACCATCTTGATGTGTGTGTGAGAGAGATACTAGGTAGATAGAGAAATAGGTGAGGGGAAGAGATACAAGGTAGATAGAGAAATATGATAATTAGGGAATGTAATAGACGAAGATGGTGATGGAGAAAGGGAGAGAGGAGAATAGAACAATACTGCTACTTGATTTGTAACTATAAACTAATTCAACAATAGTAAACAAAGCTTTACCATATCCCTAGCATTAAACCAAATTGAACCCTAACCTTGACACTAAACTAGATTGGACCCTCTCCCTAATAGTATAGTAAAATAAATCATGGTTCTAAACTTAATTAAAAAGTAAACAAAACTCACAAAACCTTGAACTCATCTTTATTAAACCCTAACCCTAATTCTAAACCAAAGTAGAGTCTAACCCTAAACTTAATTTTACAATAACTAGATTATGATAGGCCTATACAAACCACTCGTTCAATCTAAATAGAACCCTAACTCTAATAGGGAACAAAAAATATACACTCACCAAAGCTTAACCCTAGGCCTAACATTGAACCCAATTTACTCTTAAGCACAAACCCAGTTTACTCTTAAACATTAAAATGAATTCTTGCTGTGGACTTAACTTAACATTAAACAAAACCCTAAACTAAACTATATTGAACGCAAACCCTAACTCAACCAAATTAAATTAAACCATAACACTAAACTAAATTGAACCCATATTGTTAACCTAAATGAATCTTAAAATTGAATTGACCCCTTACTCTACCAATAAGGTAAATTGAAATATTATTGTGAACCTAATTAAATGCTACCTTGAATACTAATCCAAGTTAACACATAACTCTAGAACTAATAAAGCACTAACCCTAACCTAATTCTAAACCAAAGTAGTGTGTAACTCTAAACCAAGTTTTACGATGACTCTTATGGTATTCCTCTTCAACCCATGTGTTCAATCTGAAAATTATATGCGAACCAAAGCTTATCCCTAACCCTCATATTGAACCAAATTAAACCATATCCCTGACACTAAACCAGATTGAATCCCCTCGCTAAAAGTACACTATAATGAATCCTAGCTCAAACCTTAATTAAACATTAAAGATAACCTAAATCTAAGCTATATTGAACCATAACCCTAATCCTAAACAAAACTAGAGTACAACCCCAAACCAAATCGTACAATAATTGTTATGCTAAAAATGGAACCAAATGGAACCAAATGGAACCATACAAACAAATCAAAGAAAACCCTAATCAAAATTAAACCTTATTAAAAAGTAAAGTCAATTGAACTCTAAATTTAAAAATTGAATCAAATGATAAACCTATTTAAACCCTAACCCACACCAAATTAAATACTAACTTTGAATATAATTCGATAATAGTCCAAATTGTGCCCTAAACAACCTAACTAAACACTATATAAACAAAGCTTAACCCTAACTCTAAATTTTTTTAATCATAACCTTGTCATTTAACCACATTGATTTCTGACATTAATACTAGACAAAACTGAACCATAACATAAAATTAAATTAAACCATAACACTCAAATATTATCTACCAAATTATACACTAAACCAAAACATAAACCTAATTAAACACTATATAAGCTTAACTCTAATCTTGACACTGAACGAAATTGAACTCAAACCCTAACATTGAGCCTGATTGAACCCTCTCCCTAATAGTACACTAAAATGAATCCTTGATCCAGACTTAAGTAATCATTAAACATAATCCTAAACTAAATTATATTGAACCCAAACCTTGACTAAACCAAATTAAATTAAAGAATAACACTATACTAAATATTAAACATAACCCTAAACTAAACATTAAAATCTAAATCTAATACTAAACCAAATTACACCCTGTACCTAGGAAAAATTAACCCTAAACATATTTGAACATTGAACCAAATTGAACTCTAACCATAAGAATACATTAAACCCACTACAACATTTGGGGTCAAATTTCGATGCCAATTTGCGACAGCGCTACCATTTGTGTGTATTTTTTTTTTCAAGTGCCCCCGATGCTGTCATAATAGCGATGATACCATCGTAATTGCGACACCCTCTTGATTATAAACAGAAAAAAAGAAAAAGAAAGGCTCATTTGTGATCGAGCTGTGGCATGTGAGCACAAGAGGGCCCTAATGATGAGCTTGGTTTTTCCTGGTAACACAACCACTCAGCTGCTTGCTGAGGATATGTCGCCCATGATTTAGTTCATCGCAAGGCAAGTAAAAATCTCCAACACCCATTTGATTTTGCAAATCAGCAGTTATAAGAAGCTATTTGATTTTCTTCTATGGTTTTGTATTAGGTATTGTGATCGAGTTGTGGCATGCGAGTGGAAGAGGGCCCTAATGATGAGCTTGGTTTTTCCCGGTAACACAACCACTCAGCTGCTTGCCAAGGATATGTCACCCATGATTTAGTTCATCGCAAGGTAAGTAAAAATATCCAACACCCATTTAATTTTGCAAATCTGCAGTTATAAGAAACCATTTGATTTTCTTCTATTGTTCTGTATTAGGCATCTCTATATGTATATTATTGATATCAGACCCATTGTGTCTACATATATACATACATTTGGCTTCATAAAAGTGAGTGCATATATGCACAAGATATAGGCATGAGTGACAACTATCCTATCCCTCGGAGGATCATAAATCGGCTTGCCCTTGTGGATGCCATGAATCCCTTGAATATCCCTCTGGGCATGTATAAATCTCTTTGCTTCATGTTGGCCATGGGATCACGTATCCTCATCAACAAATAATGTATATCTAGGAGCCCCTCAAAGTCCTAGATATTCATTCCTTTGTTTGGATAAACCCTGGTGATTTGCAGTTGGATTGAAGGAAAACCCATTACCAGGGATGTTATTAGGAAAATTTCAGACAAATACAATGTTTTAACAACTCTTAAATACATTTGAGGCGGGACAATGCACAAGTATTCTATCGTTTTAAATAAAAAAGGTTGTGAGGGCCACTGAATGAATTTTATTTAAATAGAAAAGATAGAATACAAAGAATATTATGCAAGCGGATAGTAGCTAGTTCTCTACTTATTGCCTTCACGCCAACATATTTCCCTCATAAATTTCTCTTAAAGATAAATAGTTTAAACTCTTTCCCAGCTGGTTTGAATTGGGTGTTTTGACAACGTTAATATGTGATGCATAGCTCATGCCAAAGGAGCTCTAGTTTAAGTTATTGGATTTTGCATTCTAAGTACACAAAACAAAGTTGTAGCTTTAGTTTTTTTCAATTTATATGTCTTAAATTAAAATATGTAAATCAAGCGATGAGTTCTATATTTAGAACTTTAGTTTAGCGGACTCGATTTATGCATGAAAAATAAATTCTATCTTAAATGTTTACTCTTTGAGGCTGTGATCCTTATAAAAAGAGTTATC
>MU226181.1:1570673-1584471 GCA_018584345.1 Thuja plicata | reverse complement strand
TAGCAATAACTTCCTGATCAGATCTTTTTCTTGTCTAGCCACCGCTTAGCCCCTGAAAGTCATCTCTTCAAAATATCAACATAAATGCTCCTCTGCAGAAGCGGTCATATCCCTCTAGAAGAGTTGCAAAAAGTTTTTTTAAATTCAATAACTGCTCTGTAGACTTTATCAACTGTATGCTCTGATCCCTTCAAAATCTGATCTTCCGCAAAATATCTGATTCTTTCCTTTCGAGAAGTATTCTCCTTTGGTCGCACCTTGAATTTTTTCTCTATTCTGAAAACTGAGCAACCTGAGCCATGAAGACCTCTATCTGCAACATCATCGCACAGTTGCAGGCTGAGTTAAACTGTCTTTTAATCCTGCGCGACTGAGCGACAATCCATCCCTATACTCCAATCGCGCAGTTGCAAGCCCCTTTTCATTTGTCCTTATTACTCGGCGAGTGAGCGACGAGCTGGCTTTTCCTTTGGTCGTGAACCCGCAAGCCGTTATCCTTTATCCTTTTTTTCTCAGCGTGTGCGCGATGAGCTCATTAGTTTTTTGGTCGCCTAGTCGCACTTAGTTCCCCTTTGATCTTTGTGGCTCGGTGACTGCGCGACAACACTTATCTTTCATCAATCGCTCAGTCGCGAGCAGCCCTCTATTTGCCTTCATTGCGCAGCGACTGAGCGATGAGTCCCCCCTTTTCTTCATCGCGCACCCACGCTCTGCTTCCTCTGCTAACTTTTTTCTTGGCAACTGCGCGACAACACTTATCTTCATTTGGTCGCGCACTAGCGAGCCATTTCTTCTTTATGTCATTTGCTCGGCGAGTGCGCAACGAGGCCTTTTCTTTTGTCAATTGCTCAGTCACGAGCCAGTCTCTAATGTCCTAGAAACATTGGCGATTGAGCGACAAGCTCTTTCTTTTATTGATCGCGCAATCGCGAGCTAAAAACCCTTCACCTTTATGGAACGGCGACTGAGCGACGAGCATCCATTTTACTTCAGTCGCACACTCGCAGCTTGATTTTTGTTAATCCTCAGTGCTCGGCGAGTGTGCGACTACTTCATCTTCCAGCTCGTCGCAGACCCGCAGACTGTTTCCCTTTTATGTTTATTTCTCGGCGAGTGTGCGACGAGCTCTTGGTTTCTGCTCTTCGTGCACTCGCGAGCTCCTTTCCTTTGTTCTGAACTTCTCGGCGACTGTGCGACCATACTCAAAAATGACTCATCGCCCACTCGCGGGCTTTATTGACCTTGACCTCAACTGATCGCGATTGCGCGATGGTCACTTACTGCCGCTCGTCGCCAACTCGCGAGCTGGGAACCTAATCGTGAAACAGACAGCGCGACTACACGATGAGGTTTGAAACACTGACCCGCTCAGTCGTAAGGCTTGAACGACTTGACAAAAACTGATCGCGATTGCGCGATGACCCGACTTGCAACTCGTCGCCAACTCGCGCACTGCTTAGCCCTTTGCAAAAATAGGTCGCGATTACGCGATGACTGCGATTGGCAGCTCGTCGCGCGCTCGCGCAACTGAATGACTTGAACATAAAATCACCGCGATTGCGCGATGAGACCAGAGTAAGAACTTTTGAAAGGATCTAGCCCATTTTAGGCGGGAAAACACAGACAAGGGCCAAAAATGCACAGAATGTAAAAATTTGGGTAACAATACTATTTGCATATTCTTCCTTACAATTGGATAAACAAACTATCCTACATATATATCTTTATCCAACAAATAACTTTGTAAGTCAGCTTGCAATAAAAAAAAAATTACAATATATGCAAAGTTAGCTTCAAACTCTCAGTCGGGTCCAAAAGACTACTCAAGTGATAAACCGTCACTCGGGCAATATTGAACACTCAGGTGACATTGTCTACTCAGGTAACATTGTGTACTTGGGAAACACTTAATGACTAAGTGTTTTGATACTAATTGACAATATGTCTTGCCATAGGGTCTACAATCTCCCCCTTTGGCATTAGTAGCAAAAATACTTATAATTAAACTCTGTATCTTATATGTCAAAAATCCCCCTTACAGATTGCTCAGGTTTTGACACTTTCTCTGCTACTCGGGTCTGACTGACTCTATTTTTGAATTTTTCAAAATTATTATTGTAACATATATTTTCTATACTATTCTCTATACATGTGATATTTACAATGATATCTCCCTCTTATACAATGATATTTCCCCCTTTTTTTGACAAAAATGCCAAAAGGGAATGTCATCTACAGGGTTATACTGAAGTAGGATAGAAAATCACTATGTACCTTCAAAATTTGAGATAGAGTGTTGTCCCAATTATCCTGTAGCACCTTCAAGATGTGCAATTCAACTTGCAGTTATGAAAATAGCTCTATCATCAGTTCAACAACTAAGAAGTTGTTTTCATGGATGAGAGTTTTAGCATGTGCTATACGTTTCTGCATTCCATCCATATGTGGTAGAGGTTGGCTTTGAATGGTTGTAATATATTCTCTGATTCTTGCTTCTTCTCTCAACACTTCATCCTGTAAATCAGTAAGATATTTAACTTTCTTGAAGTGAGAAGAACTTGTGCTCGGGTCAAGTGCTAACTACCTTGCACTTTCCTTCAAGTCAGCATCTATCTTCACCATCTGCTTCTTGATTTCCATGGTAAAGTTGGAGGAGTCACTCAACTTTACAAATATTTCTACCATATTTTTCACAGTGGTTTCTAGAGTGCTAATAAGCTGTGTAAGTTGCACTTGGTCAATTGCAATCTTCTTTGCAATGCTCTCTAGAACCTTGTTCTCAAATTTATTCTCTACCTTCTCAAGTAACTTCTCCTAACCATTCATGTCTGTGTTGAACTTGTAGACAATGTCAACAAGTTGGTCCATTATTAAGTCATTGTCATTTACTTCAATCTACAAATCATCTACAAATATGCCTTTTACATCTTCAAGTACTTTGTTCCTTTGCCTTTCCTTTCTGAGTTTCTGTTGTGAGACCCTCTTCTTCCATAGTTCTCCCAAGATATCCATTTGTTCTACAAATAGGTTGGATAGATCCCAATTAGGAATCACAATCTCTTTATCCAAATATATCTCATCAGTTATTGCTGCCTCTAATTTAGTACTCGGTGAAGGAACAATTTCCTTACTCTTATTTGCCTTATCCTTAGTATCAGTATTCAATCCAATAAGGTCATTGACCTTTGTATTACCACTAGTTAGATCAATACTAACTGATGAATCAAAAGTATAAATGTCTACCTTCCCTTTCATTGACTCGGGTGTGCATGTATCAGTAGTAGAAGGAGCCTGTTGCATAGGCTTTGTCTATTCTGATGTAGATTCTACAACTTTGTCTTTTCTCAGAGTCGCTATACTATGCATGGGAGATTGGGGTAGTGATTCCATTACCTCAACTACAATCTGCTCTGCGTTGGACTCTTCAATAGTCTATACCTCAGGTAGAGGGTCATCATTTCCTTGTGCTGGAGGGTATGTACTCGATACTTCTTCCTTCTCTTTGCTTTCTTCAATCCCAAATATTGATTTCCACACTAATGTGGCATGCTGAGCTATTTCTTCAATATTTTTGTTCAATATTTGAAATTCCCTGAATCTGGGTGTGTGATTATTCTCATATTTTTTTATGGCCTCTTTCACTTCTTTGCCTTTCATTACAGACATGACCTGCTTCAATGTCTCTTCCCTTATATCCTTTTCAATTTTTACTGCATTCTTCCAGGGAATAAAGACTACCTTAAATAAGTCTTCTGTCATATAACTCTTCAACTTGGAAGGGTCATATTCCCAGTTAGCCATCTTCTCCACTACTGCTTGCTCAATTTGCTTCTTCTCTTCTTTCCTAGAAGCATACTTCAGTGATTTCAAAGAACTCATGGCTCTTCCTTCTTTAAGGTCTTTGATCTTTTTATCAAGTGTGTGTGTGGGTTTTTTGAAGACCACAATATCTTCTTCATCTTCATCTTCTTCATAACTTAATATAAGATTCCTCCTAGATCTTCTCAAGGTGACAATGGGAGTAGTGCCTTTATCTTTCTTCTGTTTAGGTGTTGTCTTCATCTTCTTCTATGGAGGATTAACTTCAGTTACTTCCTTGTCAGATTCAATTTCCTCAATCTCCTCTGTTTTAACTATTTCCTCTTTGCTCTCAGATATTGAAGGAGAGTAGAAGGTCTTGCCATATTTCTTCTTGAAAGTATCTAGTCTCTTTCTTCCTCTCTTCAATATCTTAGGAATCTCAATTTCCAGAGATATTCTACTCTTAGCTTCCTCATAGGTTCCAAAGTAGGGTGCCTTTGGATTGACAAGTTCATTCACAAGAGCCTCTATGATATCTTTAGTGTTCTCATTATTAACTTCATATGGCAAGGGTTGTACCCATGCATCCCTAGGCTTTACTGCTTGTATATATACACTTTGTCACAATCAACTAGAAAATAGATTTCTTCTTTGTACTTCTCAACTAGTTGTTTGGGAATCCTATATCTACTCTGCATTTTTCTATTTGAAACTTTCAAAGTATCCTTCCATGATACTATCAAAATTATCTCCCATCTCAGATATGAAATCGTTAATCTGATGAATGATTGGTCTATCATTTTTCCATACTATTGTTCCTTTGGAGGGAAAGAACTTCTCAACATAAAATAGTATGCACATTATAAGATAACGAAACTTACATGATTTGGTTTTTGATACTCAAATGCTCTCCGTGTTCTTTCTCAAGTGAGTGAGTTGCAATTCTACCAGGTCAAATACCAGATTTTTCTTGACAACCTTGCAGGCTAGGTCAACAGCTTCACATGCAACACTATTGGGTCTGCTTGAGCTATAAATCTTGTGTGCTATCACATGAATGACAAATTTAATCTCCATGTATGTTACTTCTTCGAGTCTCATGCCTCTACCGTCCCACTCAACAAGAGTTAACTCTGCTAGTTCATCCTTGTTTAGGGTTTTGGTAGCTTTTGGATTGTCTAGCATAGGGAACCTAGTAATAGGGTGAATTATATGCTTGGTGATCTTCATAGGATGATCCAGCCATATTTTCATGTCATGAACATGACTAAGAACATATCTCATCCACTTTTTTTGGAAGTCCCTCGACATATGCATGATATGTGTCAAACCCTTGGTTTCAAGGTGTTTGTGCTCGGGCTTTAGTTTCTCGTCTGTGCATAACTTCTCATATGTTTGATTCATCTCAGTGGTTGAAAGCTCCTATATGTTGTAGTGATGGAAGTTACGAATGTCATTGACCAGTAACACTCTCAGAGGATTAGGGAATGAGCTCCCATCAGGTTTGTCTCCTCTGCAACTATCAGATGAAGCTTGACTTGGGGAGGATCACAAATTGTATTCCTTACTAGCATTTCTGAACCTTTCTTAACCTTTCTGCTGGAAGTGGATGCCATATTTCTTGAACAAAATAATCAAACTCCACTGTTAATCATGAATTCGCTCTAAATTGCTAAGTGCTCAGAATTGAATAGTAAACTAAAAGCTTTGTAAACAACACTCTTCACAATCCTTCATATATAAGAGTTTTTCAACCGTTAGAGTATAACATTAAATTCTCTGTAGATAGTAGCTAGCATGACTCAGGTGCTTCTCCAAGATTCACTTAGAAGCTCGGGTGAAACTAATTTTCCTGTTATCAACACTACCTAACTCAACTCGAGTGAGCTAGAGTGACTCGTGTTGAACTACAATATGTCCTCATGCATCAATATGCAGATATGGACTATATTTCTTTCCTAGAACTGATGTAGGATGGCTTGTTATTGCACAGTTCCAGTCATCTCCTTTCTTTCTTATTCTATAATGATGGATCCACCCATCTCACTATCTAGGATGTCATTAGATCCTTCATTGCTTTTATCTGAATTGTCTGAGGTTTTCCTTACCCATTTCTTTCTCATCTGAGCTCTGATTTTTGAGACTTTGGTTTTACCATTCTCAAAACCAGTATCAACCTTTTCTCTGGTCATGCAGTTCTTGCTTAGGTGACCCAGTTGTTTACATACATAGCATCTCTTAGTAGGATCTCTTTTTCTGAAGAGAGTCTTCACACAATTTGTAGCAATGTGTCCATATTCAACACAATGAAAACATTTGTACTAGGTGTTGTAATCCGAACCAAAAATTACCTTGGCTAATTGTTCAATAGGATTCCAATTCTTAGTTCTGCACTCAAAAGATTTATGACCTTGTTTTTTGCATTTATAGAATTTCCCTTTAAACTTAGGTTTATCTTTGCATTCACTTGCTCTATGTCCATGTTTATAGTAGCTGTAGAATTTACCATTAAATTTTGACCTTTTATTGCTCCAACATTTATTTGATGTATGTCATGTCTTGCCACAATGATTGCATTTAGGTTTGTTGTTCCTTTGAGCTCCTTGTTGTGAGGATTCACCTTGTTCAGTATATCCTAATCTAGTTTGTCCATGATTTCTCAGTTTTTTTGCTTGATCCATGTACTAGTTTGTGAATTCACCATACTTTCATTTGTTTGTTCTTCAGTATTGAGATCATTCTACAGTCTTTCATTTTTTGTCCTTAAGTTGACAACTTCTTGTGTTGCATTGTTGATTTGACCTACCAAATTAGCTTTTTGAAGTGAGAAGTGTTGGATTTCATTTTATTTTTCCTCTAACCTTGTACTCAGTAGTCTTTTATCTTCTTATGCTATATTTTTGTCATCTTCTGCTTTTTTCTTTAGTTCCATGACTTCACACATTCTGATTGAGTGATCTTCCTATTCTCTTTTTAACTTTTTGACTTCTTCATGTAAATTGAGATTCTTTGCAAGAATGTCTTCAATGGCTACATCAGCTTCTTCTGAGCTCCTACCTTTGCAAACTTCTTCTATTCTCTCTTCTATATAGTTCTTATCATTCAGTTTTACTGCCATTTCTTTTGTTCTTTTTAGGGAAAGAGAGAGTTGCTCCCTAAGTATTATGATCTGATCCATGGCCACCTTAAGATATATCTTTTCATTCTCAATGGCTTTCTCCAGTCTGTATGTTTCCATATCCTCTGATCTTTTCTCAAGCTATAAAACTTCTGATAAGAGAACCACTGCTCTGATACCAATTGTTGGAATTATATGATGTGCCCAATGACTGAGAGGTGGGGGGGGTGAATCAGGAATCAATAAAACTTAATTCTTTTAATCCATAATTAGATTAGCTTATTTTTTTGCATGCATATAACTTGAAAGTAAAGAATCATATACAACACATAACACAATATTTGGTTACCCATAACCCTTCCAAAAGAAAGTAGAACTGTGGTGGGATGATAGCCACAAGATTTAGTAGCGCAGTATAAATTTACCCTGATAAAGCTTACAATGACCACTTCTAATGTGTGCCCTGTTAAGAGCATAGAAAGGACTGTTAGGTCCACCTTGTTAAATGATTTTACACAATACAATGAGTAATGAAACTCTATTAAGAGATTTAGAGAATGGACTATTAGGTCCACCTTGTTAAAGGGTTTTGTTGATCCACCTGTGAGAATGAACCAGTTGATGATCTGCTCTGTGCAATTGTGACTGTTGAATAAGATCCTTTGAAATAAAACTGATCACCTGAAAGTGATAGATAAGTCTCTGTTGTCCTAAACACTTCTTCACTTAAGTCAAACTGCCATTCGCATAATCATATCATCTTTTGATTATACATTCATACTATTTACATATTCTTCCTTACAATTGGATAAACAAACTATCTTACATATATATATTTATCCAACAAATAACTTTGTAAGTCGGCATGCAATAAACAAATATATATTTAACAATATATGCAAAGTCAGCTTCAAACTGTCACTCGGGTCCAAAAGACTACTTGGGTGATAAACTATCACTTGGGTGATACTGAACACTCGGGTGACACTGTCTACTTGGGTAACATTGTGTACTTAGGTAACACTGAATGACTAAGTATTTTGACACTAATTGACAATATGTCTTGTCATAGGGTCTACAGGTCTACCTAGTAAGATGTGGGAAGCATCCTTTTCCACTACTTCACAAAGTACTTTATCTTTGAAATATGCTATAGAAAATTCTACCCATGCTTGTTCAGTTACTAAAGCTTGTTGACCTTTGGTTAGCCAAGAGACATGGTAGGGAAAGGGGTGTGGTTTCTTAGGTAGATTTAGTTTTTGAACCATTTCAAAAGACACTAAATTTTCAGTTGAACCAGAATCTATCAGTAGATTACATACCTTTCCATGACATTTGATTTTTGTCCTGAAGAGGTTCTTCCTTTGAGGTGGTTTTTGGTTATGCGGTACTTGTAGGAAAACTTGCCTTGTCATCAGACATGCTCCTTCCTCTGGTTCTAGATCTATTGGATTGGTGTCATCCTCTTTCTTATCCTCTTGAATGATTTGTTTCCTTCTCTCCCCTTGATTGTTGTTATTTCTTTTCTCAAGGAATATCCCTGCATGGTGTCCAAGTTGGTTGCAATAGTAACATTTCAGAGGTCCATTTCCTCTTCCTACATTTTTTTTCCCTCTATTTAAGGGTCTCCTTCCTCTGAAGTTTCCTTTGAAATTGTATTCACCATGTTCTTTGTCTCCTTGGCCTTGGTCAGGGGTCTTACTGCTGCTGCCACTATATTGTCCTCTATTCCAAGAGGTACATCTTCCTCTAAAATTCTTTCCACCATCATTTCTTTTTCCTTTTCCAAAGTCTTGTTTTCTTTTCCATTTCTCCTTTACCTTGATTGTCATCTGATAACATTTGTTTCAAGTGTAGGGATGTGTAGGCTAAGTTCTTCTTGAATGGACACTTTAAGACCATTCATGTATCTTGCTAACTTTTCTTCCTCATACTCTGTTGCATAGTCTTCATGCATAGTTTTAGGAACTCCTCAGTGTATGAGCCTACATCCATGTCATTTTCTTTAGGTTCTTCTTCTTTCTATGGAGTTGTACCCCATAATCTTTAGGTACATATGTCTCCTTTATCAATGCTATCATCTTGTTCCATGAAGTGATCATGCTTCTACCATTCTTCACCCTCTCTATTTGGATGAAATTCCACCATGTTAGAGCTGCTCCCTTCAACTTGGATTTTTCTATCTTTACTCTTTGCTTCTCAAAAATGTCTTCACACTCAAAGAAGCTTGTCAAAGCCTCAATCCAATCTAAGGCCAAATCTGTATTCATCTTTCCACTGAAAGTTGGTAAGTCCAACTTCTCATCCATGGTTCTTCTCCCCATAGACTTTAGGGAATCTATGAGGGGTATTTGGTCTACAGGAATGTTCTCATCCTGATTAGGAGTGTCATCTTCCTCTTCACTCCCTTCGTCTCTTCCCCTCTCTACCTTGTTCTCGAGTTCTTGAAGCCTCCTATTCAGGGTTGCATTCACTATCTTTTGTTCTCTCACTATCCTTGTAAGTTCCACGTTTGAAACCTTTGGAGGGATTTCTTCATCCTCAGGAGCAGACATAGCTCTGATACCACTTGATGCAAAGTGGGCAACCAGAAGTCCCAAAAAGACAAGTTGAAGCCTCAAATCTTCAAACTCAAGAGTTACACCACCAAAATAGGTGTTCCAAAAGGAAAATTTCCTCTAAACTTATCATAAGTGTAGGAATGAATTATTTCTAGGTTATCACAACCCATTCCCAATAGGGCCACCTAATCAATAAGTTCTAGCAATTCTTCAATCCAACTCTGAATGGTTGGTCACTAGGCACTTACACCAAACTTTCAATGACTCCCCATAAAAATGACTGAAAGGACCAAGGGTGACCTATACTCATGGATTTGGTCTATTTAGGTCCCTAAGACAAGAATCCAATGATTCTACTAACCATGTACACTGATTTGGCCATGGTTTCTATGTTAAGCCTTTCCTAGGCTTGTAGCCTTTTTAGTTAGGAAATTTGACTTAGTTTGAAATTACTCCACATAACCCTATAAGTAGAATAGGGATTCAGGTACCCTTTATGGCCAAAGGGATTAGATTTAAGCACCGAAACATGTAAATGAAAGGAAGACATGATGATGCCTAATTTTGATAAGGCAATTAGGCCTAATTAGGTCTGCATTTGCACTAAAAGTACTACTTCCTTGAAAAAAATATCCAAGCCAACACTTAGATCATTTGAGAGAATTCATAAGGACTCTACACACCTATTTAGAGGTCTTGGTGAATCCCGAAAGGAAAGTTATGTGGACTGTCCTAAATTGCTTGATTGGTGCACACATGGACATGTACACCTAGGACATCATGGAAAACCCATCTCCCTGCATGTTACCAAACTCAACCTGTATAATCTTGAAGGAAATTTTTAATACATTATTTCCACCAAGGTTCATTAGATTCCCATGGTGGAAACAAGAAATACACACAATTTTGGATGAAACCCTGATTTAGGGCCTACAAACCAGGAAACAAGAATGAAAATACAATAACTTTCAAAGTATAGGGATTTAGGACATGAGACAAAATGTAGAAGGAAGATACTTCATAAGGCTATCTAAATCTATCATACTTTTCTTCCTAATTTTCTCTACCTATTCGTACCAAATGACTGTTCCACTAATTTTCTAGAAAATGGTGATCTTTATTAATTTGAATGCCAAAATTACATCAGTTCTCCTACCACCCACCAATAAGGGATTTTTTAGGAATTCCCAATGGTTACATCCATTTTCCAAGCCAACTAGCCATTCGGGAATGGTTTTTACAATTTTTGACAAAAGTTGTCAAAGTTGCTTGATAACTTTTTAGCAATTTTGCACTCTAAGTGACCAAACTTGGTCCAAACCTATATTTTATGACCCCTAATGGATAAAAACATGTAAAAAATGAAAATAACCTATAATTTAGGTTTTGGACATTATTTGACCAATAGTTGACCAAGGGCTTATAAAATGCCAATCTTGGAACTAGGTCTTACAAAAGATGTCCAGTATGAAACCTTTGGTTCTAACATGATCTAAAGGCCACTAGGACCTTCAAGGAAACCATAAGTGCCAAAATAAACACTTAGGTTAACTAGGGTTCTCCTGCACCACAATCCATAAATTAATCTGCACAATTCTAAATTAATTTGATATTATCTTTCTTTCCAGTGTCCAATATGGCATGTTATTATTTTGAAGCCATTCAATTTCAAGTGTCCAATATCTCATTAATTATTTGGAAAAAGTTGTAAAATTAGCATCAAGGCTTGAGGGGGTCTTGAAAATTTTGTAGAGCTTAAAAATTTCTTTATTCATGAGTTCATTGGGTTGGTTTTCATACATATTTCAAATTTTGAAGCTCAATTTTTACTTATAATTGAAGTTCAAAAAGATAAAGTGTTCAAAAATATGATATTAAGATTGAATTTTGTACAACCCACATCTATTAGTTAGAATTAAAAAGAAGTTTATAATATTAGAATGCTTCATTAAGTCAAAAATTTAGAGAGATTTCTTACAAAATCCATTTCGTGCACATTTTACAATCCATATATTACTACATACTATATATTATAGTAACTTGTTATATTCAAAAAACTATATATTCTAGTAACTTGTTACTACATACCTAGTTTTTAAATTCAACATTGTATCTTATGCATCCTCTCTCTTTGTGTCCTCTTTCTACGAGGCACTATTCTCATTATGGGTGTGGTTTGTTGATCACATTGAACACCCTCTTCATTATTCTTGTTTCTAGCTTGCTGAAATTCAAGGATGGTTTCCTGCTGAGGTTCTAGAATGGCAATTGAATCATTGTGTGTAAAAAACAATCCATCATGTTCCTCTACCTCCTCCTCATTCCCACTACTTGATGATTTTGATTGTTGGGATTCCTACACAACAAAATTTAACTTATTAAATTAACATAATACCTCTAATTGGATTATTGCATAAGTTATAGAATATTATTAAGAACTTACTTCATATTCATGACCGGTGAGTAATATCTCCCCTCAATCTAGCATGTGTTGTCTAAGACCATGGGATATATGTTGTAAAGCAAATTTTAGGTCCTCTTCTGAAGATTCCTTTTGAAATTAGTGAACCTACATAAAAAAATATAACCAAATTTATAACCCGTATAGTGACTCATAAGATGTACAATCAACTCACAAGTTTCACATAACTTCTTTTATGAAAAAGAAAATACTAAAATGAAAATATTCACTTACCAAGCCACCATGAATGCTATTATACCCACCAGATCCTAATTTATGGGATCCAATACTTGATTCCCTAGCTTGGGTTGCTTTTGTTGTGTCTCAAAGGCGTCTTTTAGATCCTCCTCATGTAAATAGCCTACACTTTGGATTATTGTAAGCCTTTATCTTGAATTTGGCATCTTTATCGAGTTCATCCCATGTTGCTTGGTCTGTGATCCAGCTAGATGAGGATAACTCAAGTATTTTGTTAGCTTGAAACTTAAGTTGTCTCATTTAGAATGAATATATTTCCGCACAATATCCGTGTAATATTTTCCTTATCAAAACCAAGATTTCCAAATGCTATTATGACATCTTTAAAAATTTCATCTTTCTTACCCATGGCTTGCTTCCTCCAATAAATTTGAATGGTATTGCCAAAAAATTGCTCAGTACGACAATAAATAAAGTGAAAGAATTGTATACCCATTTCATCCTTCAAGATATCACCTTCTAAGGAGAGCAAGATTGTAACTTCTTGTGTCCCTTTTGTAGTGACTAAGGATATTGTTGAAGTCTTAGGTGTTGAGGTAGATGCCCCTATAATTACATCAGTGGATTTTTCATTTATTTACTGTATTTACAATAAAATTGTGAAATTGTTAGAAACCCAACCAAATTATGACACTATTTTCAATTTTGAACTAATTATCATAAACGTCAAATATGAAACTAATAAAATGATTAACAACATAGAAATTAGAATTATTTTGAGTTGTAGCATAGAAAAAAGGTATGGCCCATGCTTAAAACAATTAAATGATATTCATCCAATTCAAGACATTCCAAGTACAATTATGAAAATAATAAATAGAGAATGTATGGGCAATAACAATGAATAATATATTTGGCTCCTTTGTTTCTGTGAGGTAACATCTATGATAATGGCATAATTTTTTTTATCAAAATCCTTCATGTCTGTGAATAATCAGAGTTCTAGTGCAGAGTATGGACATCCACCAAAGCATAGATGTAATTCATGAATTTGCAAAAATAGATTTTTTGTAAGGGCCATGAAACCTAAAAGAAAATGCAAGAACATGGGTGTAAAGTCAGATTATACAACCTTTTTACAGTTTCCTCTCTGCTCTTGCAAGCTGGAAGCTACAAAATAGGACACAGAAAACTATCAAAACATTAAACAAAAAAAATTATTTTAGAGGAGATTTTGAATTTATGGCAGTTTTGTATGGAATGTGTGAATACACAAACAAGGCACATGAATAGTGTTAGAAATCATCAAGGAGATGTTCTTAATGGGGTGAAACAATCATAGGGTAAATACAAAATAGTCTATTGAAAAGCATGTAGGAATTTTAAAGGAGATGTAGTTCGCAGGTGTATCAAAAAATACCAAACCCTTTCTCAGCATCCTCCTTAGTTATGCTAATATGGGAGCTTTGGAGAAGAGTAAGGACAATCATGAAAGTGTAGACAAGGTTTTGAGCCATTTGACAAGATGAATTGAAGAAATGTGATACAAAAATCTTTCTCAACATCCTTCTTAGCTATGTGAATATGGGAGTTTTGGAGCAGAGTAAGGACAATCATGAAAGTGTAGACAAGGTTGTGAGCCATTTGACAAGATGAATT
>MU226181.1:1552298-1569377 GCA_018584345.1 Thuja plicata | reverse complement strand
ACTCACACACACATGTGTGTGTGTATATATATGTATATATATACTCACACACACATGTGTGTGTGTAAATGGGTATCTGTTAAAAAAGACACAAACACTCAATAAGTCATTGCATTAGCTTGAAAGGTTAGATAAAATGTTCAAAACCACTAATATCGACCTATTACCCGCTAACTAAGAGGAGTGTAATTAGTAACATATCAGCCCTCAGAATATGCTACAAATCAGTGATGAATACAACCTAGCATGAAGGATTTTACATTAAAACAAGCTAAAAGATGAGAAAGCATGCAATCTAGCTCTAAAAGTTGAAATGAAAACAATGCAAAAGCATGAAATGAAAGATGAAATATGATTCTAAGAGTAATCCAACAACATAACAATGCATTTTTTATCTAATTTGAAGGCTTATTTCCTCTGAAAAAAGGCTTCTATTTATAGAAGAATAGGAGAGAGAGAGGGGGACAAGGTTCATTTATGAATTAGAAGACCCATAAATGAAGATGTAAGAGCCATTAATGACCAAGGCATTAATAAGGCATGTGAGAGACATAGGCCTAAGGCATCTTCATTAATAAGACATTAATGAAAGCCTTAAAGAGGCAAGGGATGATGTAAGAGGGTGGCTTGAAAAAGTGGACCTTAAGGAGGTCAAGCTTGAGAAAGTGGACTTTCTCAAGTGGGTTGAGTTGCTAAGTATTCCTTAATGGAATGTGACAATATTAGGAGGTGGGTTAGGACTAGAATTAGGATCAGGATTAGATTAGCATGGGTGAATGGGTTGAGAAGGGTTAGAACCCAGGGTAGAAGTGGTTGAGATAGGTTAGGTTGGGGTTTGAGGGAATATTAATAAATGAAATAAACTTATTTAATTCATTTAGAAATATAGGAATTAAATTTTTAAACAATGAAATTTCTTTAAAATAATTAGGGGACTATAGAAATTTTAATTAAATTAAATAGGCTAGGGGGAATGGGTTATTTGCAAGTGGGTAATTGATTTAGGGATTTATTTAATTCCTTTATAATTAAATACTATAGCCATGTTTGATTTTGGTTTGATTTAACTGGTTTGAATTGATTTGAATTGTATGGCTATAATAGTTAATATAAATTAGTGATAAAAATCACCTAGGATATTAAATTGATTAGAAGAATTATGCCAAGCAGTAACAGGGTTGTTTGGACATAATCAAGGGTATGATCACACTTAGGGAAAATAGGGTCCATAGTTAGAACATACCAAATTTAGGTGGTTACATTTGCCCCTCTTTGAATTGATGTGCGAGCAGCACATTGATTCAAAGAAAGTTTTTCAATTTTGACTTCAAAAAGATTGAGAATTCCGTTCTTGGTTGTCGAAAAAAATGTTGATGAGATCAGTCTCACACTTGATCGAACCAAAATGATAGAACTGATTTTGAACTTGGTTGTCGTCCAAAGATCAATAAAATATTTTCAAGATATCAATTTTGAACTTGGTTGTCGTCCAAAAATTGATAATACTGATTCTGAACTTGGTTGTCATCCAAAAGCTAGTATGAAGCTGCCAGGAGCTTAATAAAAATCTTTTAAAATGAGGAAACATAAGATATCCAGCTCATGAGAACCAAAGCTTTCTATCCAACAGTTTCGACTTAGTCAAGGAAATTGTTATGCCCCTAGTTTGTTTGATAATGAAGTCATTTTGATGCTATTTTCAACAAAAATTTAATTTGATGATAGTGTGATCATGGCCCCTCAGGAATGAAATAGAAGGAAAAGAAATAAATCCCTCAATTGAAGAGAACATAACACTTGCAGGAAGCGGTAGGGCCAAAAAGAGTGGAGTAGAAGACTGTGTGTTTTAAAAACAAACACATGATGATCAAGTTAATTACGTGAACATATGAGTGATAAGGCTGATAAAATGATGTTTAGACCAAGATGTATGATAAAATGTGTAGTATTTACCAATGTGGTGAATAAATGAAGCAAACCCATTAGTTTTGAAACTGTCACAAAATTGATATAGTACTGTTGAAAACATCGCAGATACCTTCGATTTGGTTCCTGATTGAGTAAAAAGAGAACATAAATGAATCTGTAGTTGTCTGGGAGGAGTTTTGGAAACCCTAAATGTCTCAAAAGACCTATATAAGCCTCCAAAAGTACCATTTCACTATTCATTTTCACATTCCTCCATAGAAATTCTGAGAGCTCTGCAGTGAAGATGGTAGTCCCTATGAGGAAGCACCTATTCGAGATGAGCCACCGACATCAGTGACTAGCCGACTACCCACCACCGGTAAGTGCCCGATAAACTACCTTGTGAAATTTGCATTTTTGAATTTCATGTATTTTGGTGTGTTTTATAGCTAGTTAAAGGTAAGATCATATCCAGGATTTCGGATCACATCTGGTCAATCTTGACTCGCATCCTATTTTTCCTGAGTTGTAACCAGTTTTTCCAATTTTTTGTGTCGCACCCCATGTTTAGGATCGCATCCCATTTTTTTGGGATCGAATCCTGTATGCGCAATCGCATCCTATTTTTCTAGGATCGCATCTGGTAGAAGACTTAGAGTTTTAATTTGCTTTTATCTGTTTGTGTTTGTGAACCTGGAATGACTTAGCGGAGTAGGATTTTGCCCCTTTTTGTAAATAGCGTATGATGTTTTACTGTTGTGTTCAAAATCAGGCCCAATTTGAGGTAGTCGCCTTTCGTGGCACTTATCCTGCGTGAGTTCTTGCATTGTCTGACTGACTGTCAGATGATGAGCAGACCACGGTGATCCGATGTGGATTGTGGTCACTGATAGGTTCACCCAAGATCGGGGTGAACCAAGGGTTGTTGACTGCTCTTGCCGAGAGGTGGCATTCTGAGCACAACACCTTCCACCTTCCCATTGGTGAGATTACTGTGACTCTAGAGGATGTCTGGAGGATACTCTACGTACCCATGGTTGGACATGAGGTTTTTTTTGAGTCTAGAGCCAGCGTGGCGATCAGGACAGCTTGGAGATTCTTCCAGGATGATACTATAGATTGCAGATACCTGTCATGGGATTACATGGTCGATCACTATGATCGATTAGCTGTGTACTTGGCTAGATTGGTAGGCGGCATCCTTATGTCAGATAGGGGTTAGCATAGATTTTTGGTAGGCTGGGTGAGCATGGTGGAGAAGATGATCATCCACTGCCAACGTTTTTCTTGGGAGAGCTGCATACTAGCTCATATATACAGAGAGCTTCATGAGATTGTGTACCACCATACCCACAACATGACTGTTGGCATATTGATCCTTCAGATTTGGGCCTAGGAGCACATCCCTGTGACACAACCGATTATTAATAGGCAGAGGGTACCCGAGCAGACCTATGTGTATATGTATGTAGGCCTCCTACAATAGCCCCATCTGGGCAAGGTTTAGTATTGGCATCGATTATTCGATGATATGACAGAGGTCGTGTGGTGACCATACCTAGACTATGAGGTATGGACATCTGATGCATGGCAGGTTTCATTTTTGTGGCAGAGCAGATATTTGATTGGCCGTACTACATACATCATAGAGCGCTTCCTCATTACTAGAGTTTTGAGATAGTATGGGTGGCGACAAGGTTGTAGAGAGGATGTGGCCATTTATTCTCATATCAAGGATGAGGCAGCTGATTGGGGTACACAACTGACATATGAGACTACCTCACAAGAGATCTAAGACATGGTGGCAATAGACAGGGACCTTCATCTAGATGTCGAGGATGCTAGAGTGTCATATGGGTATGCTATAAAGATCTTCAGTATCCTTTTCCATGATTTACAGTGCCTGAGGAGATTATTCCTCGTATAGAGGAGCCTCTGGATTATGATCCTGATGACTGACCTGTCAGGGGTAGAGGAGGCAGAGACCGAGCACTTGGGAGAAATGGGGGCCACGATGGTGGTAGAGATGGGGGTAGAGATGGCATGCATCCTCAGCCAGATGATGGTCATGATGGTGATGATAGGGATGGCGGAGGAGAGGCAGTTGATCCAGGTGTTGCCAGTTGTAGTGGGCAGGGTAGGCAGCAGAGATACAGATTTGTGGCCCCTCGAAGAGACACTGGCCCATTACTTACTCCATAGCAGCATAGACAGCGGTGATAGAGAGCCCAAGAGTAGGATCCTGGTAGAGATGGGGATCCTTTATCTTGTTGTGAGCAGGAGAGGGAGCAGCTCCAAGCCCAGATCACATCCTTGGAGGCTAGGGTTACTACTGCGGATGCTCTTTTAGCAGATAGGGACAGATAGCTTGAGCGGCTGAGAGCTGAGAGGGATACACAAGGAGAGATGCTTAGAGCTAAGAGAGATGCCCATGCCAAGATAGCAGTCCATCAGGGACAGAGGGTGACATATTATTACGCCTTGTATCACGTAGCAGTTCTTGAGGGGCACAGAGAAGCATCCTTTTCTCATGTTGCGCAACAGTCAGAGGGGGCCATGCCACCTCCAGTAGTGCCTTTCTTGCCACCTCTTCCTTCTCCTCCTCTTGACCAGGAAGAGGGGGCGGGCCAATGTTGATTTTTGTCCCATTATGTATGATATGAACATTTTTTAGAGTATATATGTATATCTGGATCCTGCTGAGATCCCCTTTTTGTATATCACATTCATTCATACATATATCTAATTCATTTTTGGTTTACTGATACTCTTTTATGCTCACTAATACACTTTATTCTTTGATACACTTTATGCTTTGATTTGTACCATGTTTATGATGATATATATCTGATGTATTTTCTTGATTCTTGACGTGTTTCATGAGGTAAATGTATCCGTTTTGCTTTCCATAAACATGGTAAATGTGTCTTGTTTGCACATTTGATGATATCTTGATCTCTTGATGAGTTATTTTATAGATGATAACATCATTTTATGTGGATGTGATGAGCTATTACTGATATAAATATGTCATAAATGATCTCTATGTGAAAATGCAAAAATGTATTTTTCTTTTGTTTTTCCAGTTATGCAAAATAGATGTATGGATGCACTTAGGATGTAGAAGTAAAAATGCAATACATGGATGTTTTATTTTTGTATTTTCTAGTTGCTTCTTTTCAAATGAATGCAAAATGTATGTTATGGATGTATAGGCGATATTTGATAGTAGTAATATTGATGATGTAATTAACTTGATGATTCAGAAGAAGATAGGAACCATTTTTGAGCTTAAATTTCCTTATGTTGATATTGCTGTTGGTAAATGCATCATGCAATCTTTAAATGCAGCTATATGAAGACTCTTAGGACTTGTCACTGATTTAGCAAATATTGCAACATTTTTATTATCATTGGGCACTTTTCAGAATGGATACCTAATAGTACAACCATCACTAATACCCACTGATATTATGATAATATGAATAGTATTTTTTATTGAAATGTCAAAAATAGACTTAGGCATCAAGGCATAGAAGCCAGGATAACAAGATAGTCACCTTCCTTTTAATATACCAGATTCTGATTAAGGCAATATATTGGACCCGCAATGACCTTGAAAATTCATATCCTTGGGTACATTATGATTCATATACCTTAGTGAGAACCTGGGTCAGAAAATAGACAAGGAAATTGTGTCAAACTCACCGTAGTTTATACATAACAAAGATCAAGATATATGCGGCTATCCACCCATAGTGGCAACTCTTGCCATAAACATCCAAGTCAGGTGAAATTTATAGGATCATTTGGAACAATCACCATACGCAGAAAATCAAGAAAACATTATGCCCCCTATCCTTGCGACTCTTTGTCTTTGCACAGACATCATTGAGTAACTAAGAAGACATAACAAATCATCAATTGAGAATCAATCAAATAAAATTTATAATTACTTAGATGCCCCTAGTTGAAAACATCATCAGGACATAAAAGAATCATAATCAAACCATTAGCAAACTGTGTGTTAATTAGTACTTTGTTCATCCATATGTCAAACACAGTAAAGATTCATCAATCAGAAAATTAGAATATAAGCAATATGGTGTTCTATGTCTGTGCAGTGGTAGGATAATCTATTCCTGTTTGCAATCCTGTATAGCCTTGTAGGAATGCTGTGAATGTAACTGTCAGGTCCCATGTCGTTAAAAGACACCTTGGTTTTTGAAAAGGTGACATTGTTTTGCATGTGTCAAGAAACATTGTGTTTGTGAGGCAAACCATCCTAGAGAAACCTAGCAACCGTAACTGACTATGCCAACAAAGATGCCCCTAGTGCAAAATGACTTGTTCCTAAGATGTAAAGATAGACAAATCCCAAACAAGGATAAGATAGTCATGTAGGAATATGAAGTCAACATATGAGCATAGGCAAAATTATGACGGTGTAGTATTAGTAGTGCATTGATAGATGGAGCGTAGAACACAAGTGACGCCTGATTGCTAGGTTTTCACCACTTGGCAAGATCTTTTTCTTTCTTTTTGCTACCAAGATGCCTATTTTACCAGGTGCTCATTGAGGCACTTTTTCTCTTTTTCAATTCATTTGCTATTTTTGCTTTTTTGAATGTTTTTGTAGTATCAAGGTGCCTATTTACTAGGTTTTCACCAAGTATACCCATTTTGTAGGACCTTTTCCACTATTTTTGGATTTCTTTAGGATCAATTTTCTGAATGTTTTTGGTGTTTTGCAAGAACTTTTTGCTATACATGCTCTGCTAGCCAAACATTTAAGTGTAGAACCGCTTCAAATGTAAAGTGTTGATAGGATATGGAAGAAAATCTCCCTCAGGTGTAGCTAATTGATAAGCTCTAGTCCTAAAAGTAGCAATGATAACATAAGGTCCTAGCCAGGTAGGTTCAAACTTTCCTTTCTGCTCTCTGTTAGGCTAGTTCTTAGGATTTTCTTTCAGGACAAGGTCTCCCACCTCAAACTTACGTGGTTTAAACTTCTTGTTGTAACCTTTGGACATTCTTGCTTGGTACACTTTGAGGTGATCAAACGCTTGTTGCATGCACTCATCTAGGAGGTCCAGAGAATTTATTTGATCAATGCGGTACTGCTCATAAGTAACCAATCCTTGTAAAGGTATCCACAAAGATGGAATTTCAACCTTAATAGGTAGTACTGCTTTAGCGCCATAGACTAGAGAAAATAGCGTGGATCCAGTTGGTGTTCAGATGCTTGTTCTGTAGGCCCATAGTGTCGGATTCAATTGTAAATGTCAGTCTCTGCTAGACTTTCTCACAGTTCTATGTAGAATTTTGAGAATATTTTTGTTCGATGCCTCAGCCTGTCCATTACCTTGAGGATAATAGACTGAGGAGCAATGTTGAATGATATGAAACTATTCACAAAGGTCATCAATGTCTTGATTTTTAAATTGGCCCCCATTGTCTATCACAATTGAAGAGGGTATCCCATATCTACAAATAATGTAGTTCAGAATGAACATAGCCACCTACTTGCCAGTGGCTTTGATTAGCGGCATGGCTTCGACCCACTTTGTGAAATACTCAGTGGCCGTAATGATGAACTTGTGTTCATTTGAAGAGTTGGGATATATTTGTCCAACCAAGTCAAAGGTCCATTGCTGGAATGGCCAATGTGTTATAAAAGGTATGAGTTCTCTAGCAGGAGCATGTCTCTGGCATTTAAGACATGCTTTTGAAAATTGAATAGCATCTTTCTCTATGGTAGGCCAATAATAGCCTACTCTGAGCAGTTTCTTAGCTAATGAAAAGTCATTCGAGTGTGATCCACATACACCTTCGTGGACGTCCTTTAAGGATAGATCAGACTCTTTGAGTTCTAAACACTGAAGAAGTGTTCCATCAAAACTGCATCGATATAGGTTGTTAGTTATGAGGATGTAACATGATGCTGTCCTAATCAGGGATCTTTTTTCATTTCTAGATAGATTGGCAGGAACGGTTTGGTCAGAAAGATAAGCAATGATATTGGCATATCAAGAGTGATTTGGGGTATTTAAAGCATAGATTACCTGTTATTCTAGATTGGAAAAGGCAGGATAGGATATTTCTTCCACCAAGAAGTCATAATGGAATTGATGCTCCTCTAGTTGTAACATGGATGTCAAGGTAGCCATAGCATTTGTAGCTTTGTTCTCTGATCTTGGTATCTGCTCGAAGGTGACGAAGACACAGTATTTCTTCAAATCATCAACTAGTTTCTTGTAGGGCATCAACTTTTCATCTCTTGTTTGATATTCCCCATTGATTTGATTAATAACTAGTTGGGAGTCACCATATACATGTAACTCAATGATCTTCCATCCCATGGTGAGCTTGAGGCCACTGACCAATGCTTCATATTCTGAGATATTGTTGGTGCATGGAAATATTAATTTGTAAGACTTGGGAATATTATATCCTTGTGGAGTTATGAAGAGAAACCATGCTCCAGATCCTTGTTGAGTAAACAAACCATCAAAGTACATCTTCCATGGATGTTCGGTGAGATGCATGATTGTTTCATCAGGAAATTCAATTAGTAATGGTTCATCATCCTGGAGTGATGAATCAACCAATTGATCTGCAAGTACCTTTCCTTTGATATCTCTCTATTCAACATACTCAATGTCAAATTCACTTAGAATGAGGACCCACTTTGCCAAAAGGCCTGTTAATGATGTTCTGCTCAAAAGATAATTTAGAGAATCAATCTTAGCAATGAGCTTTACTATATGTGAGAGCATGTAGTGTCTCAATTTTTGTGATGCAAAGATGACTGCTAAGCATGCTTTCTCAATAATGCTATAATTGAGCTCATAAGTGACTAGAGTTCTACTAATGTAGTAGATAGCTTGCTCTTTCTTTGTTTCATCCTCTTGTGCTAGCAATACTCCTAGGGATGTAGCTATAGCTGAAATGTATAGAAATAAGGGCTTTCCATGAATAGGAGCCATAAGAATAGGTGGAGCAGCTAGGTACCCCTTCAATTCTCTGAAGTTGTCTTCACAGTGTTCACCCCAGCTGAACGCAACCCCTTTATGTAGTAGCTTAGTAAAGGGTTGTGCCTTATCTGCAAGTTGGGACATAAATCTCCTGATAGACTAGAGTCTCCCTTGTAGTGTCCTCATTTGACTGATATTACATGAAGGAGTCATCTCTAGAATAGCTTTTACCTTTGCTGGATCTACCTCAATTCCCTTTGCTGAAACTATGAATCCCAGGAGCTTGCCTGATTGGACCCCAAAGGCACACTTCTTCGGATTGAGCCTAAGTTGGAACTATTCCATTCGATCCAATATCTTTCTTAAATCAGCAATATGAGTACCTCTTTCTTTGGATTTAGCCAATGTGTCATCAACATAGTCCTCCATGTTTTTGTGCATCATGTCATGGAATATTGTTGTCATAGCTCTTTGATATGTTGCTCCGGCATTCTTTAGCCCAAATGGCATGATTTTCACACAAAATGTGCCCCATGCACATGTGAATGTAGTTTTCTCTTGATCCTAAGGGGCGATCTTTATTTGATTATAACCTGAGAACCCATCCATTAATGAATACATCTGGCAGCCAACTGTAAGGTCTATGATCATGTCAATATTTGGTAGAGGGAAATCATCTTTTGGAAATGCTTTATTGAGGTCTCTAAAGTCCATGCAGATCCTAGTAGATTTATCAGTTTTTGAAACAAGGACCACATTAGAGATACATACTGCATAGGCAATGACTCAAATGAATCCAGCTTTTAACAACTTTTCCAATTCCACTTTCACCAATAATGCAACATGAGGATGCATTTTCTAAGTTTTTGTTTCACGGGCTTGATCCCAGGGGCTATAAAAAAGTGGTGCATAATGAGATTGGGATCTAGCACTGGCATATCAGTGTAGGACCAGGCGAAGTTGATCTTTTTCTCCTTCAAGAATTTTGTGAATTGTACCTTCTCTCCTTCTGATAGGGATTGTGCTAGATGAACTATTTGAGGATCTTCAACAGTGCCCAAGTTCACTGGCTTTGCTGCTTCAATCAATACCGAAGATCTTTCCTGAAAGTGTTCAGGGAGGATATCAAGAATCTCATCCTTTGGTGCCTCTAAGAGGTTTTCACCATTGGATACGTCATTTTTCTTTACTTTTTTGGGATCTGATACTCCCATAGAGTGGTTTTCACCATCAGTCCGCTTTTTCTTTTTATTTTTTTATTTGTGACTAAGAAACTTGATATCCTCCTGTGACATGTTCTCGCTCCTTGCATTGGTGGAAGAAGGGTGAGGTTCACAAGCATTAAGGTAACAAGCTAGGGAGTGGTCATTGGGAAAGTTGAGGATAGGGGTAGGATCTGTTTCAGTCCAATCAATGAGGTCTGGAAGTACCAATGTTAGGGAGTCAGATTATGGGAAGGACAACATTGTGTTAGTATCACAACTGTTAACTGACATGACATGATCTGTTAAGTTAATATATTTGATGTTTAGATCAATAAGAGTAAGATCGTTGTTAAAAGGGTCATTGTTAGTTATATATGGATCAAACTCTAGTGACTCGCCAGTAGATATCTCATCATCATCCCTTTGTAAAAGGAGGCTTCTTTCTTATAGCGTATGAAATTCTTCTAGAGTTATGTATTCACCAGTGTCTCTGTCAATGATTGGAGGAAGGAACTCTTCTTCTACTTCAGGAGGATCAGTGTCTTTGAAAGGAATGTTTGGTCGTTTACTAGGAGCTGAGGAAGCTACAAACATGTGAATTGCTTCTATCCCAATTTCCTTGTAGGCAATAGATAGCCGATCCCACTCATAGTCATGAGAGTCTATGACATCATCATCAGATTTATCCAAATATTCAGCAATGTTTATTTGATGGACTCAATTAGCTACTTGTAGATCAAAGTGAGGTAGATCTAGAACATGTGTAATTGTGACCAATTGCCCCTAGTTAGGATGTAAATTCTGTGGCCAGGGTTCCTCTTGAGTGATTGTAGCTATGGTGTCTCCTACCTCTTGAATGGGTGGTTGTTCTAGCAAAGGAGTGTGAAGATCCTGTGGTACCTCAAAACTAGGTACGTAGCATTCTCCTTGATATTCAGGATTCTTTTTACCAATATGTAGAAATCTCTCATAAGGCCATGGTTCTGATACTATTTCAACTATTTTATCACTCTCTGCTTCAGAAGGTGGACTCTGCTTTGAAGTAGGTTTGTTGGATTGAGTATTAAATCCCAGTCCTATTTTATCTCTGTTAAGACAAAACTCCATTGGTATGGGTTCAATGATTCCTCATCCTGTGTCATTTAGAGGTCCTTTTCCTTTGTATCCCATTTGTTTGAGGAGATCATATCCCTTTCCATACTATTCTAGGGATATCTTCACATTTTTGACCTCAGAGTCCACTGGTTCTCCTTTGTAAAGCCAGTTCAAGACTGTCTACTCTTCTATGTTATCTGAAGAAGATGTGGATGCTTTTATCATACCAATAGCCTTGTGTACTTCTATCTCCTGGACTGCGAGAGGTGTGAATGTTGGTGATGGTTTTCCATAGTATCTCGGTGATATTGGAAGCTCTGTCATTGAGGGAGTTAGGTCCAAATTGTACTATCCCATACCTGTTTCTTGAAGTTTCAATGTTTTGCTAAATCCTTTCATAACCATGTCCTTGGTAGTCTCAGGAGAAACTACGTCCATAGCTTCTTTGTTGTGTGGGATCATGCTACCTGCTTTGATATTGTTGCAAGTGTAGTTGGCATCTGCAAGAATTGTCACCTCTATCCCATTATGTGGGAACTTGATGCATTGGTGATAAGTGGATGATATAACTTGCATCTTGTGAATCCATGGTCTCCCTAGTAGAATGTTGTAGGCTAGTGGTAGATCTGGAACTTGACATATAACATTCCTTTTAATCGGCCCAACTCTGATGGGTAGACAAATAATACCTCTGGAGGGTCTTTCTTCCTCATCATATGCTTTGATGGTTATTTTATTTCTAGAGTCAATTATTTTCTCTGAGTGGCCTAGCCTCTTGACTAAATCCAGTGTACTGATATTTAATCCTGCGCCTCCATCTATCAATACGCATCTAACACAGGGTTTATGAATAAGAACTTCGATATGGAGGGGTTGATTGTGTGGATGGGTCAATGACTTGTCATCCTCCTCAGAAAAGGAGAGGTAATGTGGTGCTGAGATGTGATTGACCATCACTTGGAATTTATCTATATCGATATCCTTTGGAACATTAGCAGCATGTAGAGCTTGTTCTAGATTTTTCTATGCACCGTAGATATTTTAAGCAATTCAAAGATCAAAATTTTGGTAGCAGTTCTTTGCAATTGGTCTACCAAGTCATATTTTGCTCCAGGGATAGTGACCACATGTTTTTCTCCTGGTTTGGGAATAGTGACAATAGGAACCTTGGGTGTTGATGTTGGTTTTGGAGGTCCTTTGATTGTAACTTGTGCTTGGCTTTGGGTTACAGTGTTTGTGGAGGATGAGGCTCCTTTGATGGTGATCATGTTGACGAATTCATTTTTAATGCTGAGCATATTGATCACATTGTCACTCTTGGAATAGGTGTATTTTATCTGATTACCTTTCCCTTTAGGTGTTTCCCCTTGATTATAATTAGGGAATGGTTTATTAAATACTGTGTGATCTTCATTCGTAGTGTGTCTGTCCACCTTGATCTTACCTCCTTCAATGAGGTCTTGGATAATATGTTTTAGCTTGAGACAATTATTTTTCTTGTGTCCCTTGTTTTTGTGGAAGACACAATAGGAGTTATCATCCCACCTCTAGGTTTGACCATTGGTTCCCAAGGTTTAGAATTGGGAATCGTAAGAACTTTGTTATCCACCAATATTTTTAAGATGGTCTCAAGAGGTTCCCCCAAAGGTGTGAATGTTCTTTGGGGTTTTGAATTCCATGTTCATCCCTTGTCATTATCATTGTTTGTTTTGGGAACGGGAGGTGTTGCTTTAGCCTCTTTTCTTGCTTGCATACCATTGGTCAGATTAAATGCTTCAGGTTTAGATTTAATGTTAGAAGCATCAACCATTCTGTCATTGACAACATTTTTGTTTTGTTTCCACCATTTAGGCTTGGAGTTGGAGCTATTGTCTTTGCTTTCATTTTGAAGGGTGATCTCCCCCTTTTTGACCATGACTTCCTCAATACGGAAAGCATTTTAATCATCCTATCAAAGCTAGGAGAATCTTTCATTTGTAGAGCATAGCTCAATTCAGGTATGAGATTATTAACAAAGATCTCCATCTTCTCTATTTCAGGAATGACTCTTGAATATCATGCAAAAATCTTCCTCCATCTTTGTAGGAAGTGTGCAAAGGATTTTCCTATTTTCTTCTTGGTGTTACATAGATCCATCATGGTGACATCATGTTGGATGTTGTAGGAGTAATGTTGAATGAACCGTTGCATCAACTCCTCGAATGTTTTGACTTTAGGATTCAACTTTGAAAACCACTCCATGGCATTTCCTCCTAGAATTCTTGGAAATAGTCGCATGAGGTAAGTGGGTTCATGCATGTACTCAATGCTTAGAGCACAAAATTCTCTTACATGGTCATGTGGATCAGTTTCCCTTGTGTATTTGTCATACTTTGGCCTTGCCACATTAGGAGGAAACGGGACAATAGTGATACTCTTATCGAAAGGAAATGGACAAATGGCATCTAAAGAGTATTTTGTTTTAGGTTTGTGAGCTCTGTTTGCATCTGAATGAGCTGTTTGGTAAGGATAAATATGGGGTTTGGTACTTCCTTTTCTTTGAGATTGTCCACATTGTAATCCTTGGGTAATTTGACACCCGTGGATGCTAGATGGAGAAAGTACTTTTCTTTATCATCACCAATTATTTGTTCCAATAATTTGTGGATCCTTTTGCTTTGTTTAAGCTTCTCGTATTCATCTTCAGGGATCTTTTCCTCACTATCTGACCCAAACAGATTATGTTCAAACTTGACTCTTTCTTCTTCTTCCGTGCCTACGGATTGTGCTTGTTTGCCATCATCATAACTCTCAAAGGCCTTAATCCATTTGTTAGTGTGGCTATCCATTTGAGGTGAATCAAGATCAAAAAGAGAATTGTGAGAAGTTTCTCCGTGGAAGTGTGGTGTTTTAGGAGACACTTTTGATCCTTTAGTTGTGTACTAGTTGTGTCTCGTGTTAACCATAAAGTTTGTTTCCCAACTTCGTTAATGTTTCTCAATAGTGCAAGTATGGTTTTTAGATCGTTCAAGTGAGCGTGTCTAGGTAGAAGTAATTGTTTTGTTTGTTGGTGGATGTAAATGATTCCAATGTCAGAGGGTTAGAATGCCCTGATAGTGAGATGGGAATCAAGTTGTTGATAGAAAATGAATAGACCACACGTATTGAACTGATCGTGAAAGACTGACTATGTATGCAAGGTGGACGTTTCAAAAGTGTTTGAAAAATAACAGCAGAGAGACCAGAAGAGGAACCAAGGACCAACTAAAGAGTAAAAAGGGTACCTAAATCAACTGAGACCTAAGAAAAACTACTAGAAATTACCACTGCCCTAAATGCGAGCTCCCAGATATGAGCCTTTGATGGCACTGGATGTGATCCTAAATCCTGGATGCAACTATATGCTAACTAAATGTGATCCAATGCACTAGATAAGATCCTAAATCCTTAATATGACTTGGGAAAAATAGGATGCGATCTTATGATGGTCTTGTCAGTTTTGGTCAATTTTGAAAAATTTATTTTTGAAGTGCGTGAAAGTGTCTGTTTCCAGATTTTATCAAAAGGTATTTGTAGGACGTGAAGAACACTTGTACTCCAGGTTTTGAAATTTTTTGATTGTTTTTGAGGATCTTATCTTTTTAGTGATCTTTTGAACATGTTAGACAATTTTGCATTGTTAAGAGGATGAATCAAACACTCTTTTGCCCTATTTTCTAGGTGGAGGATAAAAATCTTTTCTCATTGACTTAGGTACACACTCAAATACTAATCAGAATATAGCCATCACCAAGCACGCAATGGCTCTAGTCATGATGTTGTATTAGCCGACTTCAAATGCAAGTGAGGGAACGATATGACGAGTGTCTTGGGGAAATTACTTTTTTACTTGCACAAAGATTATCACCCTTTTGGGGATGAATCAGGTATTCTTTCAATTGAATGTGTTGTAGATTATTGGGAAATCTATTCAAAATCGTCCCCCATAGAATTGCACAAGGAAAAATTGAGGCGTATAGCCCTATGAGTACCTGAATATATATAGTCTCACAAGCAAGATTCAAGCGGCTCCACTCTATATATAGCCCGATATGTTTAAGGAATGATGTCAAAATTCCAAGAGCAAAACTAGTTCTATCTTTCGAGGCTTTGGCCTACAAGGAAGCAACTATTTATAGTGAGTTGGAAGAGTTGGCGTAAGACCTGTCTTCACTTGGGTCGTTCTCGGGATATTTTTTTCACAACCGGCAGGCCCTCTACTATTAAAATATTGGTAACCAGGATTGGCAAGCTTAGGATTTCTAGATTTTTTATTCTTCAAAAGAAAAAGAGCATACTCTCCTATTCCATGTCATTTTCTCCTCAAACACTTAAAACACAAATTCTTTCCCTCAAGCTATGTTGAGCCTGAATTAATTGTTCCTATCTTAAAGAAAACAGAAAGGGAAAGTTTTTTTTTTCAATTAACCACAAGATTTAGTGAGTTTGTGTTGTTTAATTTCTGATCCAAAAGTAATTAAACGATGTGTTTGTTCATTGATCCCACATATTTAGTGCTTTGTTTTGTTCAATTACTGAATCTAAAAAAAAATTATATGATTTTGTTCATTGATCCCACATGATTTAGTGATTTGTGTTTGTTCAATTTCTATCCCAAAATAAATTAAATAGTGTGTTTGTTTTTTTAGTTACCCCCAATTTTGTTACAAATGATAAAACAACGTCTGACTTTCTGATTTTCCTCAAGAGGAAAAGAGCATAATATCTAGTCATTTTAGCAAGTGTGAAAAAATGGTTTTTAAGTGTTTGAAAAGCAAATAAATAGAAGTCAAGATGGAGGGGGTTTGGCAACTTGTAAAAACCACATTAGTATCCTTTTAATCCAACTCTATAAAAACTGCCAAAAAGTACCTACAAACACTTGTTAAGCTGCAAAATGCAGAAAGCACAACTTGTTAGACTTGTTAGGATTAGGCAAATAAAGTAGACAAACTTTTAAACCAAATACGAGCCTAAATTCTACTGAATGTGATATAGTATCCAGGATGTGAGCCTATTCACCAGATATGAGCCCTTGTTGACCAGATGCGATCCAAAAGCAAAAACAATCCGGCAAATCCCGGATGCGAGCCAGAATTTACGCGGTGCGAGGGCATATCTGGGATGCGATCCTGCAAGATTAAATGCGATTCTGTGATCGATTCTTGAGCATGCAAATTGCTAAAAAAATTTAGAAAATGAGGCTAAATCAAAATTATAGCCCCACGGTGGGTGCCAGAAATGTGTGTGTGTAAATGGGTACCTGTTGGAAAAGACACAAACACTCAATAAGTCATTGCATTAGCTTGAAAGGTTAGATAAAACATTCAAAACCACTAATATCGACCTATTGCCTGCTAACTAGGAGGAGAGTAATTAGTAACATATCAGCCCTCAGAATATGCTACAAATCAGTGATGAATACAACCTAGCATGAAGGATTTTAGATTAAAACAAGCTAAAAGATGAGAAAGCATGCAATCTAGCTCTAAAAGTTGAAATGAAAACAATGTAAAAGCATGAAATGAAAGATGAAATATGATTCTAAGAGTAATCCAACAACATACCAATATATTTTTGATCTAATGTGAAGGCTTATTTCCTCTCAAAAATGGCTTTTATTTATAGAAGAATAGGAGAGAGAGAGAGGGGGGGACAAGGTTCATTTATGAATTAGAAGACCCATAAATGAAGATGTAAGAGCCATTAATGACCAAGGCATTAATAAGGCATGTGAGAGACATACGCCTAAGACATCTTCATTAATAAGACATTAATGAAAGCCTTAAAGAGGCAAGGGAGGATGTAAGAGGATGGCTTGAGAAAGTGGACCTTAAGGAGGTCAAGCTTGAGAAAGTGGACTTTCTCAAGTGGGT
>MU226181.1:1495590-1507587 GCA_018584345.1 Thuja plicata | reverse complement strand
TGTATGTATGTATGTATGTATGTATCACTTTCCCATTTGTCGATCCTTTAAAAAAATCCAATTGTTGTGGTGTCACTCTATTCCTCCCTTTTGTTGCCTCATTTTCAATATTGGTCTTTAGCCAATTTCATGAGCATCTCTCTAGCCATTTTCTTTTATGGCTTGTAGACACTTCTCGAGCAGTGTTTTGACCATGTTTATAATATATGTTGCCCCATACCTTATCATCCTCTAACTTTTTTCCCTTAGCATACTTCTCCATCCATTCCAACATAAAGTCAGAATTGTATGCAATATACAAATGTAATGCCTCCCACTCCTTAGCATCTACATTGAAAAATAAAAACTTTCTATGAATTATTAATTATTTAAAAAGCCATGTATTATAAAATTTAAAAGATAAAAACTACTTCCAACATTTGTGTATACCTTTTTATCCTCTTTGAAGTCCCCTCGCCCTCTAAATTTTCACCTTCAAATAATTGAGGTTGGTTATAATTCCACAATCGCGGTGCTTCAAGGTGCAATTGAGGTAATTACTCACCCAAATGAACCGTTTCTTGCAAAACTATGTACCCCTCAACCATGTAACCTTCTGGTCAAACCTTTGGCCTCACAAATTATTTTAAAACTTTCATATATCTCTCCATGAGCCACATTTTTCAAATATGAATAGGACCACACAACTCAATCTCTTCTACTAGGTGTACAAGGTAGTGCTCTTCAGAATTAAAAAAATCTCTGAGGGAAGCACATTTGAAATCACACATCAAAAGTAAAATACTCATCTTCCAATACTTCAAGTCATCCCGATGTATCTCTTTAGATGATACCCACCTGCAAGTATTAACATGTATTACAATAAAGATTTATTATATCTTCAAAACTAAAAGTATAAAATCACATAAAACCATAAGAAATGATGCACTTCAAATGATAAGACTCATGGAATATTATGCATGATTGATTCCAAATACCTCAAATATTTGGATAATTTGTAAATAGTTAACATGACATCATGGCCAAAAGTGCTTGGTATGGTTGCAGGCAACACATACTACACAATCATTAACAAATAACCATGTTAAAATTTATTGTAACTGATATTATAACTCAAATATATATATTTCTAATTATGCTTCCAATAAATGTGACGTGCTATAAAGTTACCTTTATCCAATTGTGCCAATCATGTATTTTTAGGCCTGAGAACTTTGGTCCATCTCTCATGAATAAGTTTTTTAATGTTTCACCAAAGCCAAAAGGAAATCTTATGCTTTTCATTCTATCAATGATGTTTTATTTCTCCTTTGATGTAAAAGTCCATGGAGCATGGACATATGAGTTGTCTCCATGCATCCACATGTTCGACATGAAATTGGAAACTTGTAGATCCTTTCATAAGTTTATTTGTGCTTCAAGGTTGGTTCCATTTAGATGTTTCCACAAGCACTCTGCCACATTTTCCCCTATGTGCATAGTATCGAGTAGGTGGGCTATTGGTAAGCTCTCATAATATTCTAATTTGTAGAAAATAGAGAGTCTTTTTATTCCTAGTGGAAATCATATCCCTTATTTTTTTTCATATATGGATTTCCACCTAGTAGGGTTCCTCCTTCTTGGCTTCCTCATTTCCAATTCCTTTCCATTGAACTTATTTTTCTCTCACACTTGATAGTAATGATTTTATAGTAAGAATTCTCTATACTCATCATATATAGTTTTATTAGGATCTTTCGACTACCTAGACAACAAATTTGGCCCACATGATGGACAACCATGTTTCCTCTTTGTTTGTAGCCTTGAAATAGAATGCAAACTATATTTAGTAAATGGTACAATGAACATAATTATTACAAATGTAACTTATAATATATTACCACAACAAACAGAGAGCCCTGGGGCATCATGAATTGTCTAGATAAGAATCACATGAAAGATGAAGTTTCTATCATTGATAGGTCTTGATACATCATACATATTTACACTATCCTATAATTCACGAAGCTCATCAATGAGGGGCTCCATGTATACATCCATATCATTTGCTTGATATTTCTCTAAGTAAACAAAAAATTTATCAAGGTTTTAAGTGAATTGAAATATCTTTATATAATCTTCAAGAAAGCACTTTGCATTCATGTGTTCTAATATACTTGGTATGATAACAATTAAAATTGCATGCTCCTTTTTCATTGCCATCCAGGGGGAAGATTATTGTTAATAATTAAAACTGTCCAATCAGAATATTTTTTTCTAAGATATTGAAAAGGATTGACACGATCCATTTCTAGAGAAATTCTTGCATTCCTTGGCTCATTTCTTAAATGTGGCCATCTTTCCTCAATACCTTTCCAGTATTTAATATCTGCATCCATACACATGAAACCATCTTCGCTCCTCTTATGTGCATTATAATCCATATATTTTTCCAGCTCCTTACATTTGAACATTCTCTCAAACCTTTTTTTTAGTGGAATGTGTCATAAAACTTTATAAGGAACCTTCTTGGATACTTAATATTGATGATACCTACCTGTGTGACACACTAAGCATTGTTGCAAATTTTCATTCTTTCCATAGTACAATATATGGTCATTTGGGCATGCATCATATGTATTGTAATCCATTACAATGTCTTTCATTATTGAAGATACTTATCTATGAGAATGAGGTAACTTATTATCCTTTGGAAGTATTTTGTTTGCCAAAATTCTACATGATGCAACAAATGATTTTAATGAGTATACATAATATTCATAAATTTTAAGACATCTAGAGCATTAATTTATGAGAATATTGAATTATACCTTAATATATAATTAAAGAATGTGCTTGTCAATCCATGTGTAAACTTGAAGTTCAACAACAACATAATTATTGCCAATATAGAAGTATTTGCATTTGGGAAAAGAGGCATCCTAGCCAAGTGAGCTAGGGCTGAATCAATAACTTCTTCTGAAGATGTGTAGAAGTCTTGGATAAATTGATTGATACCAGCCTCATTTATCTGCAAAGTGGCATCATCCACTAATGTGTCTTGCTCTTCATCTTAAGAGTGACTATCATCAGTGACATCCATTGGTTCTTCAACAATATTAGAAACTAGAAGTGGATTTTCATAAAAAAAAAACATTGAACTAATCAATAATAATGTATTAAATAATGTGCACATTTATTTATTATAAGAATAATAATTTGTTAATTATAGTGCACCTCTTCTATGTAAACTCCATATTTCAATATGTGGATACAAACAAGTCACCGCTTCTTTAGTTTCCTATTTTGGCACCTTTTGCAACGGCTATATATCTTTTCATTGAAGTATTCATTTTTTCCTGGTGTAGGTCTTGCTACCCGTTCATCTGAATATTCTGATGATGATGATGTCTTATTTCCTTGAATGCACCATCTAAAATAAATAATAAGAGTACAACTTTTATCTCAAGTATTACGTCTTTTTGAAGAGAACATGTCTCTTAGGTGCATTATATGTTACAACTTAAGAAATTCAAAAATTTGAAAAAGTGGTTTTAAGGTTCAATAGAAAAAATTGGAAAAGTTTGTCACATTTTAAAAAGAATTTATTAGTACACAAATTGATAAACAATTTTGAACTTTGAAGAGACGGGGTTTTAAGTGCATTTTCTTGTTTTGGATTAGCCTTTTATCATAAATTTTCAAAGTAGATGCATAACACACACATTGGAGGTTGAGGAAATTTTGTTCTTATAGTAACATGTTATAACACCTACACCGAAGATGAAAATGTAGGTTATCAAAGGCTGCATTGAGGCAAATATAGTTAAAGACAAGGAACAATAGCCTAATCTGAGTGCTTGAATATCCTCTTGGTAGCTTGAGAGGATATGTTACAGTGATTTGTATAATTGTTTAACACGATCCTATAGTAAAAAAAGAATACCGTTTGTCTCATCATATGACCATAGTTAAACACCATCTATGCAACATGTTTCTCTCCAAAACATGTCGCTCAACCCTTCTGTCACAAGTCCTCTTTACTCCATAGCCCATTGGTGAAGACCATCATTTTCTTAAACCAAATAAAGTAATTTATTTTTAAAAATTCACTACTAAAATTACTCTCCAAAGATTTATTAATTGTCCTTGATACATTTTTGGTAGTTCGGTAGTATACTTAAGAATTTTTTAAGGTGCTTTCTTATTTGGAGAGTTTTAGTGATGATTACTCTAGAACATATATTTTTTTATCACTAACTAGTCCAATCTTTCCATCATAAAAGTGGTATGAAATATTACTACATGTACTACTTATTAAAGCCCAGGTTGGTGTTTTATTTCTTTAAAATAATACTGCATGTACCAAAAGACAATAACATAAATACCTGGTCTGCTATTGCGTATGGACAAGATACAACTTAGACAAGTTTGTGGATGTGAATTAGGATCATTACATAAACAAGCGTTGAAATATATGAAAACATGTAACCCACAAAAAAATTCACTCACCTAAAATAGTGGAAGAGAAAATTTTATATGCTAAATCTTCAACTTCAACTTTTAAACAACCTGAAAAAAAGTGACAGGCAGACTCACTGGCTTAACGGAGGAGACCTCCCACGTGAAGAGTTGGATTTCGTCGCTTATGACCCAATCCATGCAAAGGAGGGTTTTATTAATAGTAATCATGATTGTTAATGCTTTGAATGGAAATGGATTTCCCATTAATGAAAAGTAGGAGACATGATGGAAAGGAAATCATTACAAATCACACCTGCACACTTACTGGGTACCCAAACACTTTGGAAAAACTTACCGTTCAAGGAAAAGAAACTGAACCATCTGGAAAAATTCGGAGAAAATTGGTCTATGCTTCTATTTTCCTTCCTATCTGTCTATGTTTCTTGCCATGAGAGGGGAAAGGCATAGGAGAGAGCCTACAAAAGATTGTGAGAAATGGAGGTGGCATACCATGATATGGAACTACCTTCAAAGTGGCGGCATTTCCAACTTCATCGAGAGGCTTCACGGTAGGAAGCCGATTGTGAAGAAATTGTTTGTCAAAAGCTGGAATGAGGGCATCATTGAGATTGAGGGAAGAAATTTTATAGTGACAGAGGAGGTTATCTCTGTAGTCACGGGTATTCCTATTGTTGGGAAAAATTCTACAGAGACCGGAAAATTTTAGATTCGATGATTAGCAACTTTGTCATAAATGAGGATGAAAAGAAAGAGTTCATGAAGGTCGGCACCCACTACCTTCCTGAAGGACTGAAGAGATTGTGGAGGCTCATGTTAAGAGCCATCATCTACTACATTACATTGATACAAGGTTTGATAGAATCCGAACCTATCATTTTGTCCTCCTGAACAATTTTTGCCATGATATGAAGGTGTCTATTCCCTTTTATTTGTATGCTTCTATAAATGATAGCATTAATGGGTATAGAGAGAAGGCCATTGCTAACCTTTCCCTACATGAAGGCCTTTTTCTTTTAATCTTTGAATATTTTAAAGACCAAATCCTTGAAAGGAGGTGGTTGAGAAAGATGCGATGGAGGCCTCTGGTTCGGACTATATCCCGTCAGAGACAGAAGATAGTGATGGTCTGCATTCTTTGGATGATGAGGAATATGAAAAGGAAAAGAACAATCTAGGTTCGTCTTCTAAAAAAGAGTAGAGCCAGTCTGCAAAGCATAAAAAAGAGAAATTGGTTACCCCTAAAAAATAGAGTACCATGGTTATTTCTTCTGAGGAAGATTATAATGAGGAAGGTATGGACACGGATAAAGAAGGGATTATTTCCAGTGGCAAAGGCAGAAAGAGTAAACAACCTACTACGGGTAAAACTAAAAAGGACAGGCAGAGGGTTTTGAGAGAAGACCGAAAAGCCCCTATGGACAAAACCTGAAGTGTCTCCCTTGCTTTGGACCACAATCTGAAGAGGAAGCTCCAGGATGATTACCAAGATACTAATCAGACTTCCTCTTCCCCTTAGATATATCAACCCCATGACACGGGGAAGGATGACAGGCAGGATAGTGAGTTTTGTTGTTATATGGAAGAATAGGGGAAGATAATTGGATGGTGCGACTTCAATGTCAAAACAACAAAGATTGGGATTACTAGAGAAATCATAAACCCCAAGGTTATTGAAGGAGAGGGAGGTCGTATCAAGTTGGATGAGTGTATTGACTCATCTTTGGTGGTGCTCAATGATAATACCAGGGAGTTCAAGATGGACCTGCTCAATAATTCCCATAATGGCATGGTTGATAATTACAGAACCATCAAATGGCTATTCCACGAAGTGGAGGATCTTAAAAAAAGGGTTAAAGGTAATGAAAAGGCTCAAAATGACAAGACTACTGAGGATCAGGAGAGTCTAAGCGACAAAGTGAAAAAGATGGAGGATAACATGACTAAGGTAGAAGCTACCTTAAAGAATATAGCATAGCAGAGCTATAATATCCTTAAGGCGTCCAAAGAGCATACCAACACTATCATCAAGAAGTTGGAGGATAAATTAGATGGGCTGGAGACAGCCAACATGGAGATGGAGACAGGACAGAACACTAAATAGGGTCCCGGCTAGAGAACCAGAGCTAGAACCAAGAAGATTAAGGACAAGGAATTGGCTCTGGATCTCCAAAAGATCAATGAGTCGACGACCAATATGGAGTTGCTCGAGGCCAAGGCGGCCACACTGATGGTGGATTTATCATGAGGTTCCCTGATGTTTTTTGCTGACCTTATTTTTTATGCTAATTTAGAAGCTGTCTATTTTTTGTTCTGGCCTTTGTTGGCTTGTTCTGTCTTTTTGCTTTATTCTGTTTTAAACTAGGCTTAACGTTACTATTACTTTGTTTCGGGTTTCAGGGACCCTGCAAAGCCTATTTTACTTAATCAAAAACAACCCTAATAAAAATAAACACCAGTCAACAAGTTGTATCATACTTTGACTGAACACAAATCTTACTAAAAATCTAGGTGTCATAATTTGGTAAAAGGTAGATTTCCTTATCCGTAAACAAAAAATATTAATGATGAAAAACAAGATATCCAAAGGGAGGGAACTAGAATATCTTTGTGAGTATCAGATCCAAGTAAATAGAAAGTCATTGTTAAATTCTTTGAGTTTAAAAACCCCGCATCTACGTGTAAGTTTCCAAGCCCATTCTGGCTGATAGATGACCTCAATACGGTAGAAAAGAAGTTGAAAAATGCTCTGGTGAACCTAAGCAATAACAGAATCACCCAAAGAAGGGAAAGCATGTTTCCAAAAAGATGTAATCATTATAAGAAACTAGAACATGCATTTGTTCCTAGTTTGATGATGTTCACTTGGGTGAGATCTCAAGGGTATTGTATGGAATCAGTCTACATTCAACTTAATTTGTTATCTAAAATTCTAATCCTTGTAATTGCCATATTTTCTGGATAAAGATATTGATTATTTTTATGTAAAGCATGTCACCATATCGAGAACTTCAGGAATTAAACACAGGACCTGGGATTTTGAAAATAGAATTAGTGTTTTTCTTGTGTTGAAAATAAATTCAATTTCATTACTTTTTTTTGACAACTGTAGAATGCAAACAATGCTACGGAGCTTTTGAGGCTGCAAAATCTTTTTAAAAAGCGATATATGTTCTATTATGTGTATGTTGTAGAAACAAGATTATATGTAGTAATTAAAATAGTTTTTTTATCAAAAGTTTAAATCTGTTTATCAAGAACAGGGCATAAAAGGAGCAGCAGTTATAAAAAAAATCATACATTAGAGCATAATGCCTAAAACAGTGCAGTCATGAAGATGTGTAACAGCCACATGAAAAACGCAGTGATAGCTAGCATGAAGAACATCAAAGAAGATGCAGTGATAAAAGATGAAAAGAAATGAAAATCAATAAAATAATAGTGTTGTTATAAGAGATAGTGCTGGGAGTTTGAATGACAACAATAGAATGGTTATTAAAAAAGTCATGAATATGTATCATACAACAATGTTTAAAATTAAAGCAGTGACTCATGACTACCAAGACCATGGCTGTTATGATTTAGCAGATAAAAGGAATTAGAACAGATATCATCTTTATAAAGACCAAAATGGATAGTCACATGTGAAATACAGTCCAAGGACAATGACATATTACTGTTATAGTCAAACATAATAAAAAAATGTACTCATAGTCACAAAAGAGACATCGTGAGCATCCACAAAAGGCCTCACAGTTTTAATAACGCTTTGATCAATAGCATGAATAGCCATTCTGCTTCAAAATCTCAAGTTGTTCTATCAGCAATATCACATAAACACCACCAATAAATGGATAGAGAGAGCCCATGTCAAAATCGGGTCATGCTTGAAAGTCTACAGAGCCTCTTTAATAGTTTATGTTCCTTCAAATTCACTCTGAAAACTAATTGTAACAGCAGTAAGGAAAATAATTACAACATTTCATATTCATGATAATAATTTTGGAAGATGCAATTTCTCCCATCATTTGCATAAGGGGAAAAACTAGAAAAGCAACATTCTTAAAATAGTATAGTTTAAATAGTTTCAACAATTTTGAATTACATGAGTCTATTATTAACAAAACTATTTTTAGCAGAGCACAAAACTATTTTTAGCAGCCTCTCAAGCTGTCTATAAGACAAAAAAATATGAGGCCCTTGTAGTGAATTGATTATCAGATGTTGTAGCTGAGCATGGGGAGATACAATTTTTGGTGATTAATTAATGGAAGCACTGTAGCATCTAAAGCTTTTTTTGTTTCAGAGTTTATGTTTGAGATTCATGCTCATCCACCACCAAGTGGTATCAGAGCAGGTAGAACCGCCTGAAGATCACAAATACAGAAGGGTTTGTTAATTTAGTACCCAGTAGAGAAAGTTTTGTCTGCATATATATGAGTTAGTTATTTTGTCAGTCAATAAACAAATACAGAATAGTACAGCCAAACATTTTGATCTTTGGATAGACAACTCAATAGCTCTTCCACTTGCAAATTCTATATTTTTCACATATTAGAAATTTTTTACATGATGTTAATAAAATAAATTAATATCCTGGTTGTTTCATTAGATATAATTTAAAGTAATTACCTGATGAAAATTCATGTCATGCATAGACATGTTAAAAAAAGTTGTGAGTTTGTGCAGTTTTGAAGGATCTTCAAATGGGAATAAATGATAGACCTCTGCAATCACTTCTATTACTGAATTGAAAGTGCTGACTATATATGACAGAATTGTTTTTACATCAAAATCAAGTTGTATTTAGTTTTAAAATTAACAACTACTAAAAAAATTTATGCCACAAAACGCCAAGAATATCACTTTATAAGTTGAAAAATATTTTGACCATCGTGTACACAGATCTATAATCTTAAAAAAAAATCCTATAAAGCTCTAAAGAACCTTATTAGTGCTTCCTGCAAATAAGGCTTAACCTTTGTTAAACTACATTATTTCTTTTTGTGCTTTTGTGCACTCAACAGATTTTATGTCAGAACAACTCTCATTAATAAACACAAAATATCATCAACTGCAGCACAAGACAAGTTTAGTTCTACTATTATAGATTGAGAGGCTCTAGAATGGAAACTAGAATGAGATAAAAGTTATAAAACTAAAACAAAATTAAAATGTTTGCAGGTGTAATTGTGTTAAGATTTGATTGTAAATTTTTTAACACAGTTATATTTAAAAAGATTTCAAGTTTTTGAAATATCATAATGTTAATACTAGTATTCAATAGCTCACTGGTAACATAGATTGAAGCTATCCATTCTATCATACAATTATTTAAATAATAAATTATTATTTCTTTATAAGACACATGATGTAGATGCATAGCTGTAGTAAGATTTGACTCTAAGTCTAGTGTTGCAGACATAGGGCTGAGGTCCTCTGTTAATAGCCTCATTGATGGGTCCGAAGGCCTTCATCACTATACAATTTTTCAAAATCACACTACATTAGATTGTTATCTATAAATTATATGTTCTCAACACATTTTTCAAATACCATATATTTGATCACAAATAGTGCCTTTATGAAAATGGAGCAAAATTTGAATTAAAGTTATATTTAGACAGTCGGCAAGAACTCTCCAAGTAACATCTAGGGATGATAATGCTTCTTGTATTTTTACACTTTTTAAATTCGATTTAATTTCAATTAATTTTTTAATGAATAATTCTTCTCTACCAACGAATCAAATATCATTTTTTTTCCTTTATCATATTTTAAAATTATATCATCAAATGTCATTTCTCTCACAATTACAACCAGTCGCACAGGTAACATTTTACTTCGATTTGATTCAAAATATTTTTAAAACTGGATTGTTTCCAAATGAAAACCCATAGTAAAGCCCTCGATTTTGTGTAAATAAAAAATTTGTACCACTATCTTTGTAATTCAGTCTGAGGGCCTTGAAATGGTTTAACGCTTTTGGTATACGTTTCACACAAGGTTTTGTTCAATGGTTGAGTATGTTGTCTTTTTGTTTTTTATTTGTGGGTTTTCAAATTGCTGCTCTGGTTTTATATAAAGGAAAATACATTGTTCATATTTTTTCAATAGTCTCTGATTTAGATCAACAGAACAACTTTATTTTTGTTTCAGGAATGGACACCATTACATATTCATCACTGGTGTGTATATACACATTATATTTCATTATGCAACATTTTCTAATAGCGTATATCCATTGACATTTAGCTTGATTGTGACTGGAAATATCTATTTCTTTTATTTTACAGACTGCTTACATATTTTATTCTCCGAGCATTCACTTTGCATGTTAGATTCTTCACATATACATGATTCACCAAAGATTTATGATATATCTATCTGGTGGTACCCTAAATTTTGAGAATTTAGAAGTCCCAATCCATTATCAAGAAGCAAGTTTCTCCATACTAAAAAAATTAAAGGAAGGAAGCTTTATGACACAAATAGGTAGAACTAACTAATCGAAGCCTTCAGAAAATACTGGAATTTCAACCTGCTACAAAGATGATGCCGACAGAGGCTAAAGATGGTCAAATTTTAAAAATCTAAAACTGACCCAGTTTGGGAAATCAAATTTCCTATCTCCAGCAAAAATATTAGCTTTTCATGATGTGTTTTGGATTTTCGACCAAAGCCACATCCGAAAGTTAGGTAGTTATTTTTTAGTTAGTTTAGTGTTTTTTCAAAATATTTTATAATAAGGGTTGTGTCTTTTCACCTTAAGGAGGTGTGAAAGCCACTCAAACACATATATATACATAATGTAAAATGTAAAAAAAAAGACAATATAATACAATTGCATATATTTGGATAGTTTTTAATCAACATGTATAACATGGACCTGGATGTACTATTTTTTCAAAATAATAAAGATAAATCCTTTTTCTTTCACATGTGTAATAGTTTCATTATTATTTTACAATTAGTCCCTCGGATAAACCAATAGAACTTTTTCAAAGTGATAGTTTGATGTGCATGCTTCTTGATTTGATTCATAGTCTATATTTTCAATTGGTTTTCTCATTTTGCATGGTTAAATTCTATTAATTGATGCCCCAGTCAATTGGGCTATCATCTGAGAAGTATTACCTTTTTAAAATATCTCTGAATTTATTTTAGGTTGCATGTACATTCCATAACGCCTTTGAGAAGTGATAAGTTTTCTTGTAAAACTGTCTATGAGGTTGAACATAATTTTGGAATGATCTTGACTCTATTGCCCATGATAGAATAAGGCACTGGTCTAATCGTTATTTGGATTATAGTTATTCAATTCATTGTTATAGTTTTGTGATATCTTATCTATCTTTTTATTTCAATTTACATACATAATTACTAAACATTCTTTCAATTACTCAAACTATTTCAATTTACAGTTTATGATATATTGCTTACAATTTGATTTATTCAAGCCTACTTGCCATCTTGAGAGATCGGTTGAATTATGTACACAAGTTATCTGCTATAAAATGCCTTAAACCAGTAGAT
>MU226181.1:1452157-1466677 GCA_018584345.1 Thuja plicata | reverse complement strand
GTAGGACCTATTAGGACACATTTGAACATTCAAATGGTTAAAAAGGGGTCATAGGGTCTTTCTAGGGGTCTTAGTATGCCTTGTCACGTGTTAGGACCCCTAGGAAGTCCCCATGACCCCTTTTGACATATTGAAATACTCAAGTGTTTCCCTAAGGCTCGTATGACCACTTAAGACACACTTGAAATTTCTAATGTGTCAAAAGGGGTTATGGGGACTTCCTAGGGGTTCTTTTTTGTGTTATCACACATTAGGACCCCTAGGAAGTCCCCATGACCCATTTTGACACATTTCAACACTCAAGTGTGTCCCAAGGGGTCGTATGACCCCTTAGGACACACTTGAGTGTTCTCATATGTCATAATGGGTCATGGGGACTTTCTAGGGGTCCTAACGCATGATAAGGTGTACTAGAACCCCTTAGGACCCTCTTTGACCCCTTGGGACACATTGGAACACTTAAGTGTGTCCTAAGGGGTCCTACAACCTCTTAAGACACACTTGAGTTTTTCACTATTTGAAAAGGGGTCATGGGGTCTTCCTAGGGCTCCTAATGCATAAGAAGGTGTACTAAGACCCCGTAGGCCCCTCTTTGACCCTCGAGGACACATTGGAACACTCAAGTGTGTCTCAAAAGGTTCTACGACCTCTTGGGATAGACTTGTGTGTTCTAATGTATTGAAAGGGGTCATGGGGACTTCGTAGGGGTTGTATGACCGTGATAAGGTGTACTAGGACCCCTTAGGTCCCTCTTTGAACCCTGAAAACATATTGGAACACTCAGGTGTGTCCCAAGAGTTTGTTAGACCCCTTGGCACACAATTGAGTGTTCTAATGTGTCCCCAAGGGTCAAAGAGGGACCTAAGGGGTCATAGTACAATCTCACACATTAGGACTCCTAGAAAAACCCAATCCTTTCAACACATTAAAACACTCAAGTGTATCCCAAGAGGTCATAGGACCACTTGGGACACACTTGAGTCTTCCAATTTATGCGCGTGGGTCAAAGAGGGTCCTAAGGGGTCTTATTACACCTTCTCATGCATTAGGATCCCTAAGAAGAGTTCATGACCCCTTTCTACACATTGAAACACTCAATTGTGTCCCAAGGGTTCCTAAGACCTCTTGGGACACACTTGAGTGGTCTAATGTCTCAAAATGGGTCATGATGACCTCCTAGGGGTCCTAACACATGATAAGGTGTACTAGGACCCCTTAAGACTCTCTTTGACCCCTAGGGACACATTGGAACACTCAAGTGTGTCCCAAGGGGTCCTTGGACCTCTTAAGACACACTTGAGTGTTCCAATATTTCAAAATGGGTCATGGGGTCTTCCTAGAGATCCTAACATGTGAGAAGGTGTACTACAACCCCTTAGGACCCTCTTTGACCCCCGAGGACACATTCAGATACTCAAGTGTGTCCCAAGGGGTCCTGCAACCTCTTGGGACACACTTGAGTCTTCTAATGTGTCAAAAGAGGTCATGGGGACTTCATAGGGGTCCTACGACGGTGATAAGGTGTACTAGCACCCCTTGGGTCACTATTTGACCCCTGGGAGTACATTATAACACTGAATTATGTCCCAAGGGGTCCTACGATCTCTTGGGACACATTTGAGTGTTCCAATATTTCAAAAGGGGTAATCAAAATTCCCCATGACCCCTTTTGATACATTGGAACACTCAAGTGTGTTTCAAGAGGTTGCAGGACCCCTTGGGACACAATTGAGTGTTCTAATGTGTCCCCGAGGGTCAAAGAGGGACCTAAGAGGTTCTAATACATGTTCTCACTTGTTAGGACCCCTAAGAAGATCTTATGACCCCTTTCAACAGATTGGAACACTCAAGTGTATCCCAAGAGGTCGTAGGACCCCTTGGGACACACTTGAGTGTGCCAATGTGTCTCTAAGGGTCAAAGAGGGTCCTAAGGGGTATTATTACACCTTCTCACGTGTTAGGACCCTTAAGAAGACTTCATGACCCCTTTTGACATATTGAAACACTTAATTGTGTCCCAACGGGTCCTATGACCTCTTGGCACACACTTGAGTGGTCCAATGTCTCGAAACGGGTCATGAGGACTCCCTAGGGGTCCTAATGCATGATAAGGTGTACTAGGACCCTTTAGAACCCTATTTTATCCCCGGGGACACATTGGAACACTTAAGTGTGTCCCAAAGGGTCCTACGACCTCTTGGGATACACTTGAATGTTCCAATGTTTCAAAAGGGGTCATGGGGTCTTCCTAGGGGTCCTAACATGTGGGAATGTGTAATAGGACCCTGGGGACACATTGGAACACTCAAGTGTGTCCCAAGGGGTCCTATGAAAGTTCATTTGAAAAAAAATATATTAAAAAAAAATTAAGTACCCGAAAATATCGAGTACCCAAAAAAATTAGGTACCTGATTTATTTTGGGTACCCAAAAAAATTAGGTACCTAATTAGGCTTGTGCTTTGGTGTCAGGTTTGCCTAGGTGTACTGACACCCAGGCCTACTAAAAGGTCAACAAGCGCTTTCATGCACTTTTGGACGAGTGAAAAGTGGATTTTTTTCACATCACCACTTTTTGGCCCCCCATGATCTTGCACATACCCATAGATAATCATGCATTAAGTTTTCTTAACATTCAAGACAAGTTAAGTTGCAGGCACATGAAATGGGTTGAAAAACTACAAGCATTCACATTCTCTATAAATCATAAGAAATGAACCTCAAATAAATTTTCATATGCTCTTAGTAGAAGAATGATTTTGGTTGAAGAAGTATAGGTCCAAAGCATGAGAATTTCAATGTCCTCAAGCACCTATACAAGGATGATTCAAACTTTGATGATGTCTACAAGGTTTTCTCTACTCTCTCAGATTAATATAACACTACTTATCCAAAATGGTCTTTTGTTCAAAGGGGGTCAACTCTGTATTCCTAAATGCTCTATGAGAGAAAATTTGATCAGAGAAAAGAATTTTGGTACACTAGACAGTCATTTTGGGACTGATAAGACACTTGAACTCATCAGGACAAACTATCATTGGCCTAAACTCCCCACTGATGTCAAAAAGTTTGTTGAGACTTGCACAATCTACCAAAGGGCTAAAGGAGCTAGGACCAATCAAGGTCTCTATTAACCACTCCCAATTCCAAAAAAGCCATGGGACAGTGTGAGCATGGACTTTGTCTTAGGACTTCCAAGAACTAAACATGGATTTGATAGCATCTTTGTTATAGTTTACAAATTCAGCGAAATGGCTCACTTTGTTCCTTGTAAAGTTTCTAATGATACTTCTCATATTGCTAAATTATTCTTTAAGGAGGTGGTCAGGATTCATGGATTTCCATAATCCATTATCTCAGACAGAGATGTGAAATTCCAAGGGCATTTTTGGAGAACCCTTTGGAAAAAGTTGGGAACAAACTTGTCATTCAATTCTGCATACCATCCACAAAGAGATGGGAAGAATGAAGTTGTAAATAGTTCCATAGGAAACCTTCTAAGGTGTCTAACAAAACAATATGGACAAACCTGGGATGCTATCCTTCCTCAATAAGAATTTTCTTTCAATGATTCAGTAAACAGTTCAACATGTTAGACACCATTCCAAGTGAACTATGGAATACATCCACGAGGAGTCATGGAGTTTAGAGACTTCCGAAGTGAATTTAAATTTAGTGAGAAAGGTGAAGAGATGTTTACATGGATCAAACAGATTCATGATTAAGTCAGAGACACATTGAATCATAATACTGCAAAGTACAAGGAACATGCAGATAAAAAGAAGAGACATCTAACTTTCAACGAAGGAGATCAAGTATGGGCATATTTGAACAAGGCAAGGCTACCTAGGGGGCACACTAAGTTCTAGATGAGAAAGATTGGTCCCTGTCAAATACTTCATAAATTTGGGGACAATGTTTATGAAATTTATTTACCCCCAACTATTTATATTTCTCCTATCTTTAACATCTGTGATCTCACTCCTTTTAAATGTGATGTAAAACCTAATAATTCTTTGCAGGATACTAAAGATACACAGGCTGAATGGATCAAGGATTTTTCACCTAGCCAACCACTTCAGTTGGAAAAGATTCTTCACTCAAATATTTTCAAGCAAACCAAGAAGAAGACCTACAAAGACTACTTGGTTAAATGGAAGGGGCTACCTGACATTGATGCCACATGGATGAGTGAAGAGTGTATTAACAAGCATGAAAATTATGTTCAACAATTGCTCTCAAGTGGAACTTGAGTTTTCAAAACAAGGGAGTATGGTGCAGGGGCACCTCCCTCCTCTCTTCAACACAAATATCCTTCTAAGGTCTTCAGAGGATTCACCCAAGGGCCTCCATGCCTAAGTGTCTTTAAGAAATTTTCAAACATTGCTAATAAGACAACTTGTAAGACCTAGTCACCCTTGGTGTCTTTATAAATATTGGGCTTTGACTATGGTCAACTGGCATGCTTTGTATTTAGATTAGTATAGGTAGGTTCTTAGGCTTTTTTATTATGTTTCAAGTAAACAATGAGATCTCTAGGATCTTATACTTAGGTCCTATTATGGAAAAAGTGCACTTTTGCAAGAAATACAAAAAGTTGTACAAAGCAAGAAAAGTTGCTAAACATATTGTAATTGCCTCCCTACGGTCAAAACGTTCAAGAAGTGGTTGGATGCATTGGGGAAGGTCTTCATAATCCCTTTTAGGTGGGTGGAAGACAAGATGATTTAAGTTTGAATTTGAGAATCAATAAAATTCCCTATTTTCCCTAAATTCTGTCTGCAAATTGAATGTGTAGGGCGTGGTACGGATTGAAAGAAGAAAATGAGTAGATGAATTGAAATATACCATGAGTTAAGGAATATATGCAATTGGTTTGAGGTGTTTCTAATATAACCTTGTGAAGTCCCGCACAAATCCTTTCGTAACTTCTAAACTATTTAATATTTTAACTCATTAACCTTTCCAAAGTTACGCCAATCCGTCAAATGCTTCATCGCAACTTTGTAACCGCCAACACTAATGGCCAAAAAACACTCGCAAAGTTTCGTAACCACTTGATCATTACTATCATAGGTTCGGAAGTTCAGAACCTATCAGGCCATCACCATCCTAACCACTTAACTATTGAGAAGTTACAAAACAACATGACGTTATTTCAAAACATTGTCGTTGGTCAAAGCTTTGTAATTTCCTAGAAATTGTTAATTTATTATTTGTCATACTCATTAGTCATTCCTGAATCCTAATTTCCTAATACTACGCATTTACTTAATTCCTTAATTCCTTGAAGAAAAAGCATTTACTTAATTTAATAATTCCTAAATTCCCAATTTCCTAAAAGCAAATATTAATATAATAATATGACATTATACATTATTACATTCAATTTTAAACAAATTGCAACTGCGATCTTGAGCTCTTTAAAAAATTACATAGGCACATAAAATTACAAAATATCCTTGTATTAACTTCCTTGAAATTTATACATCAAAGATCAAGATTCAATGATCATAGTACCAGAGACTTCTATCACAAAATTAAAAAAATATCCTTATATTAACTTACTCTAAATTTATACATCAAATTCAATGATCAATGATCATAGTACCATAGACTTCTATTAGGATTCATAAAATTACAAAATATCCTTATATAATTGTATTAACTTCGTTGAAATTTATGCATCAATGTCATTGATTATACATTGGTAAACAAGCTTGGAAATAGTTATAAGAGTGACAAATAGCAGCCTAGATTCTTCAGAATTAGTCTTGGTTTGGACCAAAGGTGTATCCACAGCAAGTGAACTGCAAAGATAAGATACCCTATTTGAATTAACTAACCTCCCTTTATTGTCTCTTCATCTAATACCAAAACTATCTCATCTACTTCCATCATCCATGTCAATGTGACAAGGCTTGAATCTCTCCAATGTTTTCCCATGCCACAATTTCCCTCTTTGATGGCCAATTTATTGCTCTAACTTTATCCAAGTCTTCAAAGAATTTTCTCCACTTGTCATCCGTTATGGCTCGAGATTCACCAACAAACTTATTCATGTCAATCTCCTGCTTGTACAATTCATCCACAACTTCAAAAAAAGTTGAAATGTCAGAATCACCAACAAAATAAGAAGTCACCTTGTTAGCATCCAAAATTTGGTTGAAAGAATCAACCCACTCCTGCTAGTCCTTCAAATGTCCCTCTGTGTCCACACTAGCGCAGGGATATATCCTTTAGACTCTTCAGCAAAAATTTTTAGCTTTGCCTAAATATTTTTAAACTTTCCATTGAAAAATGCATACAAATCCTTTACTAATAACACCATTTCCTTGACATCAATTATTTTTTCAGGTAACTTTATTTTTTCCCATTAGTAAAATTAACCTCTCAAAGAATTGCAAGTGTGGGCCCTAAGTATTAAATAATGGGGTTAGTAAAGAGAAGGTATTAGAACATTGATATTCTGCCCCCTGCAAAGAAATGAATGTGCTATGAATGATTTGAGACTTCCCTTTTAAAACATTTACTCTGTGCAATAGCACCTTCTTCAACATCTCCTTTTCATCAATTCCAGTATCAACAAGCTGATCAACGTCCATTATTATGTTTTATGTTGCAAGTTCTGGAGCTAATCCCCCCTCATACTCAGTTTGGACCCTAGCATCACAGACCTCTGTAACTACCCTGGACTGATTTTTTAGACTATTTATTTCATCTTTTAGCTCCTTCACAGTCTTATCTAGGACAAAATTCTTCTTTAGTTCCTCTTCAAACTTTTTCCTAGTTGACACATAATCTCTAAATGTCCTTGCTAGCCTATTATCGAAGTCCTCAACCACTACCTTATTCATGGAGGATGCATGATGTAGGAGATTTTCTATCTCTAATTCTGTAGTCTCCTGCAACCTCCATATTAATTTTCTACCCTGTGTTATGTCTTGGATGTCAATCAATTTGGGCTTATTAGATTCTGGGGCAATACACCATACTGCTAGTGTCTTACTGTCCATATTGAATCCATAACCACTTTGTAGTCCAGCAGGGCCAAAAGCTTCATAAGCTACAACTTTATCTTGCCTCTTGATTTGGTCAATTAAGAATGAGTACTCCAAGTCCCATCTGGGGATCAACAACATGTCACTTCTCTTCACAAGATCTCTTGCCTCCTCCACAGTTAACGTTTCACTATTGGGATCATAGGCTTGTAATTTTTCAATCATTTCAATAGTATTTTCCTTTGATTCCCCTAGTTTCAAAGAAAATATTAATTCATTCTGCTTAACTCTAAAGAGAAAAATTGTAAACTCATCAGACTTGATGAATTCATCATCATCTATAAACTCTTTAGCTTGGATGACCCTTTCATCCAATCTAGCTGCAGCCAATTCTACCTCATCTAGGGCCTTTTCTCCCTCTTCTTCCTGTGATGTCAAAAAATTATCTTAAGTCAACAAAGTAATTCCAATTACCTGGCAGGATTTGTAGTGCCTTTTACCTTTCCTTTTGTGGTACATTCATCAACTTTTGTTTCTTTCATGGCCCCTACTCAGATGTGGATGGATCAGCTTGTTCTGTTTCTACCATAAACACCACATCAAGTTCAACTTCCTCAGGTTTTATTCTATCCTCCTCCTCTTCCTCAGGGATGTCTGGAAATTTAGACATAATATTTTTCATAATTCTCTATACACATGTCAATTCTCAGCATGTATTTGAGATTAGGAAAGAAACTGTGGAAGGTGGGGTCTGCCTTTTTTAATTCTTCCTCTACCCTTACAATATTTTTCCATTTAAGGGTTCTCTCCTCATAGATATCTTCATTGAGCACATTTCTAATAACATCCTCATCTTCCATAGGCTAATTTTGAGCCAAATTGTGATTCCTCATTTCTCTCAATGCTCCTCTAATGAAGTCTTCAGGGTCATACATCCTTGCTTTAGCACAGGGCAATCTAAATTTTCTCAAGAATTCATGGATTTGGTCCACAACATCTTTACCTATAGAGAAATCCCCTATTTGGAACCTCCTTACCAGAAAGGTTCCCTTATGTCTTTTAGGGCGTAAGTGTTCTCTATCCATCATGATAAATTTCCACAGGGATTCTACTATTACCAATCTTTTAGGGACATATTTTGGTAGTAAGTGTGGAGGTTGAGGGAAACCATGTACTCTTATAACAGAAAAATTGTTAAAAAAAACTTATCACCACAATTGTGGTTAATTTCATTGTCAATTTTAAATGCTAGGGGTATAAGAAATTTTCTAACTAGTAAAGGAAATCTATTCCTCACAATACCTAACATGTTCATTATTGGATCCAAAAAATCACTATAAAAAGCAATGGAATTAGAGAAACGGTGACTTCTATCCCATAACCTAGTCCAAAGCTGAAGCGAAACAATTCCTCCTGCATTCTCAGTTTCATTGATGAACTCTGGGTTGATGTAGCCAATATTGCAATAGAGGATCAGGTGCATCAACATGGAGTAGTGATTGAACTTGAATATTTTCAAATCAGTCTTTGTCATCATCAACTCAATGTGCATGACATTGATTATGTGCCCCACATAATCAAACTCCTTGTTGGTATACAACACCTGAACATCTCTAGCCATGAAATAAATGTCAGGAGTCATTGTCAAACCTCCATCTATTCCAATAACTTTCATTAGACCATAGATGGTATTCTAGAAATAGGGAAAAAAAAGCTCAATATCAAATGAATCTGCAACGTTCTTTGGCAACAACCCTACCTCTTTAATATGTCTAGGAATATGCTTCCTCATAACCCTTCCAGTGTAATAACTCTTCTGTCTATGAAAGAGGGTTGCCTCTTCTAGTGTTAGGTCAATATCCACGCTCATAGGTCCCTAAAGGTCGAAAGCTTGAATAAAAGTTGCTCTGTCTAACCTGCATAGTATAGACTTGTCCTACCTATGGAAAGCTTGTGTCACTAGATTGTATGCTTTAATTAGCACTTTCATGAGGTCTATATCCAAAAATACCTCAGGTACTATAATATTTCCCAAGTTCTTGTCCCATGGGTTTGAAACAGGAGGGCCTCTCAATCTATTGTTATAGAAATACATGAAGAGCTCATACCATGTTATATTTGGGTAGACAACATCCCTGCAGAACGCATAAGGGTCCCTCCATTCATAAGCATTAGCGGATTGCAAATTTGAGGATCCAGGCAATAGTTTCTTCCATTCTTCAGCGTATATCCTTGGCCTCTTTGTTCTTGAAGGAAAACTCTTTACCGGTTCTACAAAAACAACAATAGATCCTTGTTCTGCCATTATTTATGTATACTAAACTCTAAGCAGTAAGCTCCTTTTCTGCACTTAAAGGTTTCAACTCTTTGCTACTCTTCGACTCTGAAAATTAAGGATGCTCTGTGAAGTGTGAACTATCTTTAATAACTAATAAGAAACTCACAACCAGCCACCAGGCCACCTGATCTATTAAAAATTAAAATCTCATCAAGTGCACATGCATGAAATTAATAATTACCTTTTTCAAAAAAGTGTCATTGTCAACTGTCACTTCCAGCATAGATTTGGGGGTGATCTAAGAGAAAATAATTGACGTGTTGCCGAAGTTACGCTAATGGTAAATCTAACCCTATTTTCCTATCTCAAATTTGCTAAATTGCTACCGAAAACCACCATCACAAACGACCAAGAAACCTTAATGAAGCTCTACAAACATTCTATTCTTCAGCACTTTCCACGTGGCATGCAACTTACTCTCACTTTTCAACACATTATGAAGTTAGACACAAAGTTAGTCAGGACTTTGAAACCCCTAACCATCATAAAACTTTAACCATTTAGAAGTTACGAAATAGCCAGGGATAACTTCGCAACCCATCACCATCTTAAAAAATTAACCGTTGAAAAGTTACCAAACAACCAGGCTTAACTTCGGAACCCATCACCATCATGATTTAGCATTCTGAATCAGTTAATAGGTATTTATAATTTTATATATAATCGCATTTCACACACACAGATACTTCAAAGTTCAAGTTAATTAATAACTACAATTTACAGATTTTTTAATTTATAAAACTATTGTTCAATTTTATGAATCATGATTCACATAACATGTTACTTTATTGACTATTTAGTATTGAAATTTGAAGTATTAGCAAATAACGCGTAAAACTAAAAAATAGTAATACTATTTTAAAAAGAGTTTTCTATTTCTCATATGTATACACTATACAATATTACTATTAAATTCAAAAATTGGTATTAGGTATACATAATACTGGTAACTGAATCACTGATTGAGATTCACTGAGTGACTGAAGTTCTAAACGGTTGTGGTTTCCCTAGAAGGAAAAGAGACAAGCTTCCAACTATTTCCAAAACCAAAATGAAAAGTACATTCGAATTTCGTATTTACAAATTACAAGTAACAAAAATTTTCCTAAGATCCATTGAAGTTTTGAAATTTCAGAGGAAATTACAAAATCCTAGTCCGATACTCTGACAGTCGACTCCTACATATCCTAACACTAATAGACTAATAGTAATTTGTTAATATGTTATAGTATATACTATAAAATATAATATAATAATACTATCCACAAAGAAAAAAAGATCATTCAATGCGCAGACCAGCGAATAACCGGATCATCTCCTCCTGTAACCCCTCCTGGTTGAAGCCATGATTGTAAAAAAATGGCGCGCATCTCCACCTTGTCATGTCCTACTTCAAGTTCAAACATGTCACTTTGGTATCCGGCGTAACTAGTAGCATGATCCCATACTACAGACATAAGATGACTGGGGACATCCTGCAAAATCTCCTCCTCCATATCCAAATTTGGTTGGATAACAGGTTCTAGGTTATCATTCAATGATCCCGTAGCTACTGGAAGACCCATTCTGTCATCCAAGATTCCAAATTTATAAATTTAGAAAGTGTCCTCTGTTCTGCAATTTCACTACCGAGGAGTATATAAAGAAAATAATCACCAACTTGTTAGCCGCAATAAATTTTGAAGGAATGTTTCACGTAACGTGGCTTGCCTAGGAAAATGACATTAATGAATATTGATAAACAAAAATTGCACACATTTGTATCTTGCGTAACTTGGCTCTGAAGTCGAAAAGAAAAATAATGAATGTTGATGTACCACAACTCATATTCCGTAAAATTATCCTTTTTAATGTCTAATCAAAATCTTGGCCTAGATTATAATTTATGTAACTACTCAAGTTACGCACTATGCAGACTGCCAGCATGTTCTCAGAACTACCATATCCTAGCTGCAATTTTAAATTTTGAACTGACAACTTGGAAGCCACATTAAATTTTGAAGGAATGTTTCAAACTTTCACGTAAGGTGACTTCACTCTGAAAAGAAAAATAATGAATCTTTACAAATCACAGCTCATATCTCATAAAAATTATCCTTTTTAATGTCTAATCAAAATCTTGGCGTCGATAAATCTCATTAATAATTAATTGCACTTCAACCTTTAACTCCTTTCTTACGACATCAACCAGACCCACTGGGACACATGGCATCATGAATTAATGGCTTGTATGTTGGATTACGTGCATCTTGATCATAAGCAATTAAGTCAGTTGTTGGATCTTTTTAGAATTGTCAGCACTTTAATCTGTTGTCACCTTCATGTTAATGGAACCCACATCACTAGAGGGACACACATCACTTAGACTTGATCGCTTATGAAGTAGATCTTGTGCATCTTTACCACAAGTCATTAAGTGATTCGTTGGATTCATCTGCACTTTAATCTCCGTCAAAGTTTATGCAATAGGGCCCACGTCACCACAGGGACACGCGTCATTAAGACTTAAGGACTTATGAGATAGATCTCGGTCATCTGATCAAAAAGGAATTGCATTTTGCTTAGCCTTAAACTTATGCTAGACCTACCACTCCCACGTGTCATCACTGCTTAATGACTTATGAGATAGATTTTGTGCATCTCGGGACTAAGTCATTAAGTGGACCGTTAGATTAAAACATATCAGCTTGACACTTTATCTTAAATAAAATACTCACGGGCTTTCAAACTTTGGGATTATTAAAGTGATAAAGACTTAGGATAAATTGAACATGGCCCCATTTAAAAGAACACATGGTGGACACATAACTCAAGTTCTGAAAAAGGTAATGTAAAAATAGAAACTGCTTCAACACTTAGGGTTTTAAAACAAGATTTACACTTGAAGACATTTAGACAAGGGTTTCAAAATTTACACATGACCTTAAAATGAAGCTTGCAGACTGTTTGCACTTTTTCTTGTTGAATCACTATATAGCTTATCCATCTTGACTCTCAAACTCCCAATTCCAGATTCATACAGGGAAAAGGCTAATTAACAAGGATATAAACCTTCTACAATAGTTTAGAACACACCTTGCTGATGAACATCGTTAAATTTATGTAGAACTTAACATACCAAACAATAAGCTTAACAAGAGCTATTATCAGTGTAATAAGGACATTTATCCTTCTTCTTTTTACAGTTCTAGAAGGTATAATCTTTGATGAGCATTCAGATAGACCAAAGCTTGAGAAAACTAAACAAAAATACATTCAGATAGACCAAAGCTTGAAAAAACTAAACAAAATATTAAGTCTACTTTGCAGTTGTAAATTCACCATCCTTTACAAAGTCTTCTAACTTTCAATATGTAGTTTTTTCCTTAGTCATCTTGGAATCCTTAAAAATAAAGGATGCAACAAGCTTCAGATGACTAAGCTAAAAGACAAATCCTACAACCCAAATATAAGACAAAATAACAGGTGGACTAATAACCACTCTTGTTACAAGATATTTAAAGTAGTTTTTCTTCTGACTGCCTAGGCATTTATAAGTTTGTAATCTCTTTGGGGTTTTTCGGTAGCCACCATCAGGACTCAAGAATCTATTGTCCTTGATCTTGTTGATGTAGGATCTTCATCTTTTCCTGTCTCATTCAAACTTTTGGGCAGCATTGTCATTTGTTGCCTATTGCACATTATCACCTTCTCCTTGATCAACTACATTGTACTTGTCTTTCCAGGAGGTATACACCTCATCATTCGGCCAAGAGAAACCAATGACTTCATATTTTCTTCTATTATTCTCATTCCAGCTGACATTTTCTTTCTCAACTTCCTCTATCCAAAATTCAAAAAATGATCTGGCCTTATCGACTATCTCAACAGTTTGAACAAACAAAAGTGTGCATTTGAAAGTAATAATACTGTTGGTTCTTGTTTCCAACGCCTCATTCATTTGTCTATGTCATAATGCTTCATTTTTTATCTCACCAATCTTCTTAAAAATATTAGGAAACATCTCATAACGATCCTTTAAATATTCTTTCCTCAAAGCCATTACCTTCCTAATGATGATGCTTCTCTTTATGTCCATGTCCATTAGAAATTTGAAACATTTATAAGTACTAGTCAATATGATGTCAACATTGTTTTCTTCTTTGGATGTAGTATAGAATAATTTCAATTCTACTCTCTTTCCCTTCCATCTATCCATTATTGGATCCCATTTATCCTTATCTACATTATATTCATTCAATATGCTGGCAATATTTTTTCCCTGTGAATAAATGGCAGTAGGAATTAACTCCTTAGTGTAATGCATGAGAGTGGTATGTATTTTATCAGCATACTTTTGCTTTACCCATGCCTCTACTTCTTTAAATGTTGTAGAATCCTCAAACCATTTATTCCTTGATTCTTCTAACTTGGTTCTTTCAACAATTAACCTTTCTTTTTCTAGTTCCAATTCTGCTTGTGTGGTGAGACCTGATGGCATGGGAGAAGGGGGACAAGTTATAATTGGGCTTGATGATGAGGACTCATGAGGAGCTTGTGTAATCATCCTTTGAGGAGTAAACTCAGTTGTTTATTTGCCTTCAAGGATAGCAATATTTTTTTCTTTTTCAATAGATTTTATCACATCATCATTATAGGCCTTCATGACCAGCTCATACTTTTCCCTCAGGATTTTGAGTTCTTCCTCTTGTTTCTTAGCTACTTTCATGCCAAACTTTGCTGATTCCAGAGTAAGGCTAGCTACTTCTACTCCTGAGGTGTCTATCACTCTTCTTACCAAGAGGCTACCTACATGTTCAACATGATCATCTCTAGGAGTTTTCTTATTGTCTTTCCTTTTTATATAAAACATCACCAGTGCTGCATGGTCTTCACTAAATTTAACACCAATGGAGACTCCACAAGTGTGCATTGGCTTGGTCTCTTTTCTAACAACATCAAAGATAATGGCATCAGCAAGATCCCACTGTGGTTCATAATGAGAACTCCTTATTTCTTTACCAGTTCTCTACCTTCTTTGGGAGTGTTTTTGTCAAATTTGGCTACCAACTCCTACTTCACTTCCTTTTCAATGTCATCTTTATCTCTATTAGGTTGATCATTCTGCAACTTCTGACATTTTTCTCTGAATTCATTAATGTGAATTCTCCAAAGGAATTGAATAAAGGCCCTTGCCTTAACAA
>MU226181.1:1407063-1449556 GCA_018584345.1 Thuja plicata | reverse complement strand
ATGCGGATAACAGAGACCTCTTTCTGTTCCTGCAGGAAGAATGGGTGAGAGCACTGCTGTCCAAGCAGTTGGGTGGAAAAAATTAATTTGTTGGTTTATGTTGTGCTACTTTTTTGGTAAGCTGGTTGCTCTGTTCCCCTGTTTTGTGTTGAGGGGTTTTGTTAAGTTTAATTGCTGCTTTTGGACTAGCCCTGCGTGGCTCTGGAACATTATTTTGATGGTGATTATGGCTTTTAGATACTCTAGTTTTTTACTTTTTCGCAGAACTATTACATTGGTTTTTGATAGAGGTAAAAGCTTAGAAGCTGGTGTTAACAGTAAAATCTTGCTACTTACTTCGACTGTGCCATTAACCTGCTATTAATGTGCCTCCAGTCCCCTGTTCTTGGGCCAGCACCCTCTTGCTACTTTTATCTATCAAAAACAAATTGATCATCTGACAAGAATTCATCACTAGCTTGTTTAGTGATAGGATCCAATTCTTTTCCAGCAAACTCAACTACTGTTAAGTCCATTTGAGCATGTTTGGGTGCCCCTGGCACTCCTTCTTGCAACTCCTGAGCTATAACAAATATATGCCATGTATTCCCCATTTTCACTAATTGCTTGGCAATGGTCTACTCATCCATGTGCATGGGAGATTGAGAAGGGGAATAAATATCATCTTGTTGTTTATCTTTTCCTTCCACCCTTTTCCTTTTTTGAGATGGCAGTGATTGGGTACTGGAGTCTAATGTCCTCTTCCCTTTTGGATCAGAGGTTTTTTCAAATCTGGGCAGGATTGTGCTATAGCCTCTTAGTTGGTAAACTACATATTTCCCTGGTGGAACAACCCTTCCCTATGAAGCTCTGCTCAAAATAGCTTTAGCCTTTTCTAGCTTTGTTTCCATTACTTTCTTCTTCTTCTGGTCTAGGGCTTGCATAATATCTTCAAACATGCTCATCAAGGATTCTACCTTCTTCACCCAGGGCATAAATTCTTTCAGGGAATCATATGCTCTATCAAATTGGTGGAAAAAATCTAAGGATTTCTTATATGCAAACCACTTTTAATTCTTGATTTCTTGTTCGACTAAATCAAATTCATTTCTAATTATATCCTCCAGAAAATTAAATTGATGATCTAGAGCTAAACACTTAGTTCTTTTCCTAAACATATCAATAATGAATCTCTCATTATCTATGCATCTTACCACTGATGTTTCCAATTAATAAGGCTCCACGTATTTGTCAAATTGTGTCCATCCCCCTTTAGTGATAATGAACTGGTGTACTTTTGTGATGGTAGGGAAAATGCTACCTTTCATTTTTCTAGTCAGTGCTTCCTCTTGTAGCCCACCCAGTTGTCTAAGGATTTCTGTCAGACCTATCTTGAGTGTAACCCTGTAAGGGAGGACATTTGGAGTTCCTCTGAAACTATAGACCCTGATAAATGTAAAAATAGGGTATAGAAAGAAGTCACCCCAATTGTGAACAATTTGTAGCTCTTTATCATACTCCATTGGTCTTAGAAGTTTTAGCACATCTATGTGAATATTTGGGTTGTCTATGGATAACAGTGATCTGAGCCTAGAAGAAAAACATCTATCAAAATTGACAAAACTGACCTCTTTCCTATCCCAAGATAAATCTATACTTTAGAACTGAATTGGCAATTCTTCATCATCTTGAAATTTGATAATATCCATTTCTTCTTCAAAATAGTTAGCATTATTATATAAGATCATGTGCATCATCATATAATACCATCCCATTGGCTTAGCTATATTGGCCTCTTTTATGCTTACTAGACCTTGATGCATTAAATTAGCAATGTGAGTAGCAAAGTCATATACAACAGACAAATATGGATGTAAAATCTGAAACATCATAAGCATAAAGTAAATGGGCATTTTTGCCTCCTCATCTTCTCCTACAACATGACACAGGGCACTATACATCCCTCTATCCTTTCCATTAAAATATTCTAATTTGAAGGGCTCTAGTGTGTTAGGGCCTACTACAATTAAACCCCCTATCTTATTGAAACATTCTTTCAAAGGCCTAGTTCTGAAATACTCCCTTTGAGCCTTGTACACTTCTTTGAACTGCTCAAAATTAATGTCATCCATTTAAACAGAACGGTCACTAAAATTGAAAACTTTTCTAATCTCATCAGCTGTGACACTCAGTAATACTTTCCCACTTGTATCTCTCAAAACCTTGGACAACTTATCATAAGATTTAGCAATTATAATCAACAAATCTATATCCATAAACACTCCAGGAACTGTCAATTTTCCTACATCTAAGTCCCATATGTTAGAGTCTGGGATAGGAGCATTCCTTTGGCTAAAATCAATTATGAACAGACCTAGACCACTTATATGAACCTTGGCATCTCTAGCCCATCTGCCCATATCATACAAACCCTCCCCGACTCTAAAATGAGGATTTACAGGAACTATTTGTTTCATTTTTTTTGAGTCATTGGTGAACCCATTCAACTGTTGTATAAGATCATCACACACATTTTTGTCCTTGTAATCAATTTTACCAGTGAACTCAATTCTAGGGGCCATTTCTAAAAATAGGGTTTCTCACAATAACAATATCAGATTTTATAAACACTTTGTTTCTCCTTCAGAATTTGAAACCCTACTACAAGTATAAATTTTAATTCTTCAACAATATGAATTTTAATGCTTCAATAGTATGATAAAAGAATACTTACTCGTTCTACAATTTGTAACATAGAGTGCAAGATCGCTGCAACTTTTAGTTTCGCTTCAATCTCTTCAGTGGTTATGGCAACTTCAAACCATTTTGAAAACTTTAAATCTAAACCGTAGACCACTTTAGGGAAACCACTATTCATCCTGGACACATGCCAGCATGAATTGATCACTTAAGCATTAGATCCCGTGCATCTTCATTATAAGGCTTTAAGTGAACTGTCGAATCTTCTTTAACCTGACTGCAAATTACCTTACCCAACATTTCACTGACCGCGGGTATAACTTAAATAGGGAGTACACATGTCAACACCAATTAATTCCTTAGACGCTAGATCTTCCTCAAATTTCCTTTAATTTATTAAGTCAGCCATCTGATCCTTTTGAAACTGCATCCTCTTTATTTCATACTTGCGTTGTACTGGGCCCGCCACTGCCACCTATCAAAATGACTTAATGACTTATGGGCGATCCCACAATAGTGGGTTAACCTTTTTCAGAGAAAGAAATTCCTCATGAATTCGTGAGGTGGGAGGATTTATTCAAATACTTTTTATAGAAATTACTTGATTGTTTCGATCAAAACATTCATAGTTTTGATCGAAACTACTTTTTTGCTTAGTTTTGATCGAAACTAACCTAGTTTCGATCAAAACTAACCTAGTTTCGATCAAAACTAAGTTAGTTTCGATCGAAACTAAGATAGTAAAGATTTTAGTGGGATTTTGACCCATACACATGTTAAAATAAGAAATCACTTTTGATAGAAAGTACTTTTGATCGAAACTAATTAGTTTTGATCGAAAGTACTTTCTATCAAAACCCCAAAATTGAGGCTATCTGCAAAGGCTAACAGAAATCTGTAGTTTTCATGGCTTCAGGGCTCAAGCATGGGGCTCAAATGGAAGAATAGGGATACCTTCTTTTTCATCACACAAGTACTCTGAATGAGCTTTCTAACGAATATAGATTTGACAAATTTTGAATTAATTAGGTCTATGTATTTTGACATGCATCAGAAATAGGTTTTTTATCCAATATAAACTTCCAGGTTTGACATTCAATGAAAAATAGTAGAAAACAAATTTTTTTTTTGAAAAATAACAGTGCCCTCTGGCTTTGAGTCTTCTTTCTATAAAAAAAAAACTGAATTTCAATAAATACACAACAAGTTATCAGCTACGCAGTCAACATATGTCACAATTATGGTTTACTCTACTTCAAATGTTCATAAAATATGCAATAATCATGATAATGTCATAAAACCAATTGCATTCCCTCCATATGGATGTTACAAAACCAAATTTGAAAGAAGCGCATTGATATCTATTTTAGGAAAAAAGTTATGTTGTATGAAGTCATTGTACCTTTTTGAAAATGACATTTTCAGCAACATAGCAGTTTTAGTGGGAGAAAAAAAAAACCATTAAATTCAATTCAAAAAAAAATAAAAATAAAAATATTTAGAATCTAGACACAAAATCCTAAAAGACTCTAGTTTACTTCATCTTCCGATTTCAAATAGTTTAACGACAATATGCATCCGAATGTGAAAGTTTTTCTCAAAATGTAGACTTCAATGTCCGTTTAGGCAAAAAGTGTAACCCACTATTGTGGTATCACCCTTATGCTATAGATCTCGATCACTTTATCACCTAGTGTTTAAGTCAACTGTTGGATCAATCTTGACTTGTCTACACTTTAATCTCCTTCTTTACGACCTAATCTAGACCCACTAGGACACGCGTCAACACCAATTAATGCCTTAGACACTCTAGATCTTGTGCATCTTTACCTTAAGGCATTAAGTCCACTGTTGGATCAAATGGAATCTTACTGTAGTTTATCAAACAAATTTTCACCAGTCTCGGGCCCACCAAGAAATGTAGTATCACAACTTAATGCCTTATTTGTTAGATTGTTCGCATCTTGAGCATAAGCAATTAAGCCAGCTGTTGGATCTTTTTCAAACTATAAGCACTTTAATCTTATGCGTCACTGAGACTTGATCACTTAAGCAGTAGATCTTACACATCTTTACCATAAGAAATTAAGTCAACCGTTGGATTCATCCATAGTTTAATCTCCATTAAAACTTTATACAACAAGGCCCATGTCACCATCTTGGACTTGCGTCACTCTGACTTAATGACTTGCTTGATAGATTTTGATCATCTTAAGAGTAAGTCATTAAGTGGGCCATCCGATCAAACAAAATTTACATGCCTTTTACCTTCAACAGGGCCATTGCGTATCTTCGTAAGCATTAGCCATCGACCCTCCTTTTAGCCTGTCAAAGCTATGCAAACTGTCCTCACAAAATGGTCATTAGTAAATGACACGTAGCACCCAACTTGACACGTAGTCCTATTGCTAATGCGCTATGTTTTGAATATTCGCCAATATATATTTTTTATACTATAAATACTTTTTTTATTCGCCAATACATATTTTTATACTATAAATATTATTTTTTATTTTCCCATATATATTTTTTATACTATAAATATTGTTTTTTATTCGCCAATATATATTTTTTATACTATAAATACTATTTTTTATTCACCAATATATATTTTTATACTATAAATATTGTTTTTTATTCGCCCATATATATTTTTTATACTATAAATACTATTTTTTATTCGCCAATATATATTTTTTATACTATAAATACTGTGTTTTATTCACCAATATATATTTTTATACTATAAATACCTTTTTTTATTCGCCAAATGAGATTTTTTTTCTTTGAAAAGAAAATTTTTCTGCCAAATAAATTAATAATTTCTTGTGTAGTTTCTAAATTTTGCCATTTTTTTACACCTTTTTTTAAGGGGGGTTTCTTAAAGATTACCTTGACAGTAAGCATTCAGTATCTTCCTTTATGTTTGGGAGTCTACACTATTGGGGATTTATATAAATCTGCAAAGGTTATCTGGATCTAATATTTGTTTGATAGGTCCTTTGGGAAGTATTTAAACTAAGTCCTAAAAACTCACTCAATAGGGCTACAAGCCAGGAAGGCTTAAAAGCCAGAATTGTAGTCTAAGTTCTTGGACTCTTTAAAAAGGTAAATAATCATTTCTTTTAGAGATCATTGGATTGTATGGAACCTTTCCATCCCCCATTCAAACACTTAGGTTCCCATTTGTGTCAAAATCAAGTATTAGTCACTTCATATTGAAGTAGAATTAGTATCCTCTAGGAGGATAGTGTATTTGATGATTTATTGCAGGATCTTTTGAAGGTGTAGAGCACTCTCTTGATCCAGTTTTGGTGTGGAGAAGACACCTAAGGTCACACCACATCAAAGTTGACTAAATAGAGTAGCTCTCTCTCTCTCTCTCTCTCTCTCTCTCTCTCTCTCTCTCTCTCTCTCTCTCATATTTATGTCTTTCATCTCTATGTATTCCCCAGAGTCCCATATATTTATCTCTCAATCTCCTTCTCTCCACATCTTTCTCCTCCAACTCAATATTCTCTATATCTCACAATTGTTCTCTATCTTTGTCTCTCCTTCCAACTGTGTTTCCTTTATCTTCTCATTACAAATATACCATGATCTTGTTGGTTATGGAGTATAATTATCTTCCCAATTCAAATGTTTTACTTAATTTCTGTTTGGATCCATATAGGCAGTTGTAGAGTTTTTTTGAAGTTATTGCTTTTACACAAATGTATGCAAAAATTAAAGAATATCAAATTTATTCTTAATAGAATCAACCAAATCTGCAACATCAAATTAGAAAATCTTACAATGCCCATAATGTACTTCCATAATTCTTTATTATTGTTTTTATATACTTCCATAATAATAACTATAAATCGTCATTAAATTTATTTTTAAATAATATTGAACTTAACCTTCAATCTAATTGTTGAAATATAATATAAATTTAATGAAGTAAATATAATAATACAAATAATTCTAACTTATTTTATTTAAAATTTACTATATATAGGTAATTAATCATAATTCTAATCATATAAATAAATATTAAAAAAAAATATCTAAATTCTAACCTAAATATAAAATAAAGAAGTTGTAAAAACCCAAAAAACTATATATTCATAACTCCATAGTAGTAACACCATCATGCACAAAAATTACAATTTTCAAACCTTCGACTCTTCAAACCTAGCTCCTCCAACACTCAGAAACTCTGCAACAACAATGCCTCGTTCTCATATTTTTTTTATATTTTACAAATAGCTGCAAGCTTCGCATAATTTGTTTAATGAGCTTTCATATCTAGATGATGAAGATTCTAGGGAAATGGAATATGATTGCCAATGATTTTTTTTGGCCTTCTTGTAGCATTCAAATTACTCTTTGACATATGTTTTACAAAACCTTTTATTACTATCTTGATTTTCTATCGATAATTATGGAAAAATTGAAAATAAGTAATTATAATTTTGGCCTTGTTGTAGCATTTGAATTACTCATTGACATATGTTTTACAAAACACTTTATTACTGTCTTCATTTTCTATCCGTAATTATTAAAAAAATTTAAAATTTAAAATTATAATTACAATTTTGAACTTGTTGTAGCAGTCGAATTACTCATTGACATATGATTTACAAAACCATTTATTACTATCTTCATTTTATATCCATAATTATTAAAAAATTAAAAATAATAAATTATAATTATAAATATATAACTAATAATTAGTTATACATTATATTTATTGTAATTAAAATAAATCTAAAAATAAATATATAAAACGTTGTAGAAAATGTTAGATACGAAGGGATTAGCTTAAAAATTATATAATGGGCCCTATCGCGGAATTAATTCCTGTGTAAAATGAAGTAGATAGAAATATGTTAATATTTCATCTAGGTAAAGACCAGCGCAATTCTCCTCTGGCAAATAAAATGATTTATATAATATCTGATATGTTTTGTATGGAATGCAATGAATGTTTGAACAGTGGACAATAGGGACAAAAGACGGGACAAGATGATTTATATAGTCTTTCAACTGTTATAGAGCATTTTTAACTGTTTTTCATTCATATCAAACAGTGATAGATTGGGATGGACGGCTAACAATCCTAACAATGCTCAGATGGTAGTCAGTGGCTCTCGAGCACTTCCAACCATTCATCACATCAAACAGGATGGAGGGCTAACAATGCCCCAATGGTAGTCATTGTCTTCTCCACAACTTGCAAGCATTGATCACATAAAATAGGTCGGGGCATTTTAGAATGGAAATGACTATGGCATAATTAGAGTTTAAATTCTATAAAGTTCATTGACGTGTTATGAGATGTCCGAAAATACGATGGGTCACGGGATGCCTGAAAAGTATAGAATTGTTTAAAATTGTACAATTTTTTCTAGTATTGTATTTTATATAGAATTTGTGTCTATTAACGTTGTTTCATTTTGCATTTAAATAATATAAAACCTGACTTTAAACTAAATAAATACAAGGGAAGATGAGACTTCAAAAATTATTTTTTACTATTTTGATTAATGAAATACTATGAGTCAAATATAATTTATATTGGCTATTTTTTCATTATGATAGGATAATTGACATATTTTGTTTATAGGTTTTAGATCTTAATAATATGATACTTGAGCTCTCCCTATTCAAACTAAATTTCACCAACAATTTCTTTGCAAGAAAGTGACTAAAATTTAATCAAGTTTCAACATTTATTTATTAAAAAGCAATGGATAAGCTACAATGTAAGAAAGGTTCAATTATTTGGTTTAAAGTAAAATGTTATTAGAGAATTAAAATTAACTCAAGTCATCTCATCTTTGTTATTATTTTTCAATAAAAGAAAACTAAACATATTCAAGAAACCAAAGATTACTATCTTTTAGATGAAAAAACACATATTTAATTTTACAAAGAAACAAGACATTTTCTTTGATACAATAATAGACTTCTACTAGACACAAACAAAAAGGGTAAAAGTACAAAACTATGCCACACTTTTATAAAGGAAATTGTCAACGTTGATTCAACTTTATAAATTGAATCAATTGAAAGTGGCATATATGTTTTGAATTTTTAAATGATGTAAACTAATCAAATGTATATTTTTTAATATATTTTATGTTAGTATTTTTTTTAAATAAATATTATTTAAATATATTTTTATATAAAATAAATGGGTGATCCCACAATAGTGGGTTACACTTTTTTGCCTAAACGGACATTGAAGTCTACATTTTGAAAAAAACTTTCAGATTCGGATGCATATTGTCGTTAAACCATTTGGAATCGGAAGATGAAGTAAACTAGAGTCTTTTAAGATTTTCTGTCTAGATTCTAAATATATTTTTTTCCTTTTTTTTTGAATTGATTTGAATGGTTTTTGTTTTCCCCCACTAAAACTGCTATGTTTCTAAAAACATCATTTTCAAAAAGTTACATTGACTTCATAGAGCATAATTTTAAAAAAAAAAATAGATATCAATGCACTTCTTTCTAATTTGGTTTTGTAACATTCATACAGAGGGCATGCAATTGTTTTGATGACATTATCATGATTATTTCATATTTTATGAACATTTGAAGTAGAGTAAACCATAATTTTGACATACCTTGACTGCATAGCTTATAACTTGTCGTGTATTTATCAAAATTCAATTTTTATTTTGATAGAAAGTAGACTCAAAGGTGGAGGGCACTGTTATTTTTCAAAAAAAATATCTCTTTTATACTATTTTTCATTGAACGTCAAACTTGAAGGTTTATATTCGATAAAAAACTTACATTCGATGCACGTCAAATAACATAGACCTAATTAATTCAAAAATTGTCAAATCTATATTCATTAGAAAGCTCGTTTAGAGTACTTGCACGATGAAAAAGGGCATCTCCCTATTCTTCCATTTGAGCCCCGCGCTTGAGCCCTAAAGCCATGAAAAATGCATATTTCTAATAGCCTCTGCAAATGGCCTCTAATCAGAGGGTTTCGATTGAAACTAATTAGTTTCAATCGAAACTAATTAGTTTCAATCGAAACTAATTAGTTTCAATTGAAACTACTTTCTATCAAAACTAATTGAGTGAAAATGCCATTTTCAAGGACTTTCAATAGAAAGGACTTTTGATAGAAAGTACTTTTGATAGAAAGTAATTTCTATCAAAAGTCCCTACTTTCTATCGAAAGTACTTTCCAAATCCGCCTGCTTTGCAAATTTCAGGTTTCTTCCTTCAAAAAAGTGCAACCCACTATTGCGGGTTCACCCAAATACTAAAATTTAAGTTGCTAATAAAATGTTGAAATATTCTAAGTCAAATATTATATTGACAATTTTTGTTTTTTATAGCAGGGAAAAATAGGTTTTGAATGGGGACCCGAAACCCCTTACAAGCTAGAATAAAAGTTTAAACATTGAAGTGCTCCAAAAAGAAACATGACTGGAAAACAGTATGCTAAAGCCAAAACTAACAACAAAAAATAGGAAAAAACCAAAAGCCAGAGACCAGCAAAAAAGACAAACCACCAGAACCAAAAACCAGAGCCCTGGACAAGCTCCTTACAAGCCTCGGTGGCTTCCTACTTCGCTTCAGATATCTTCTTTATCACTGCATTGAACTCTGAGAGTTCATGGATCCTTTCATGAATTTTCTTCTTTCTTGCTGATCTAGTGTATTTTTCGGGGCCATCATCTTCCAGGTTCTCTATGATATCCTTTGTTTTTTTACTGGGGGACCTAGTATCCAGCTCAGCCTTAATGGTCAAGAAACAATCCATGGCCGAACCCATAAAATTTTTGTAGTCTTGCATGTGTTTTCTCATGGTATTCTCCATGGTTTCCATTCTGGCTTGTAACTGCTGCACATTTTTGTCCTTATCATTAGTAGCCTTGTCCACCATAGTTTTAGGGCCATACTCCAGCAGAGTTTGCAGAGAGTCCACCTTAGCAACAATTGAACGGTGCTTAAGGTTTAAATTCTTGATCCCCTAGAACACCCATTTCATTAACTGAAAGGAGTACATGGAAGAAACTTTGGCCATTTAGAGAACCCCAAAGGGGGGATTGATCTTATTGTCCATGTCATCCCTCAATAATTGAACATTCCTTTCCTGCAAGTCCACCATTTTGATGAAAGGGATGTTCTGAGAATTACCAGGGGCATTGTCTGTCTCCCTCTTTGGTAAAGTCGACTCCTTGGTAGGGAAAGTATTCTCCACCTCCGTCGCATCCTTTTGAGTGTCCTGATAACAATCCATAAATATTTAAAGTTTCAGAGATATAGGCACATCATGGTCTTCAGAACTGTCATACTCAACCAGAATTGGCACATTTTAACCTCCCACATCCTCCTCCTTCTTATCCTCTTTGTTCTTCCTGCTATCCAAGGTTTTTCCTTTGTCCATAGAGCCCGTAACCTCTTCATCCATATTATCATTCTCCTTTGAAGCTGAATTCAAGACCGAGGAAGTAGAGTAACTATCTTCCTCTGTGGAATCAGCCATATTATCATAGCCTTCCACACTGTCAGCAGAGGTGTCCATATCCATGGTAGTCTCCTTATCTTTCTTTAATTTTTTACCATTCAAACTCTTATCTTTCACATTCACATCCCTAATTCTCTTTTTACCCGAACCAGATTTAGATGGGGTTATGACAGGGCTTACACTAGCCATCTTCTTTATGTGTTCAACTATTAAAAGAATCAACCCTTCATGAAGAATGGGTTTCTTCTCCTTCTTCTTGTGCTGGGAAATGCTTGAATGGAGAGATTGCAAAATATAGAAAGGTAGGGAAACCCTAATTTTATGCCGAAAATGACAGAGAAAAACAAAGTGGTAAGAATGGGCTCTTTTAAACCTACCATCCAAGGTTACATACTCCATGACCACCATCATAATAGTAGCCCAGATTTCTTTGAATGATGCCACATCATAGCATCCTCCAGACTCTTTTACAAACTTTTTTTCTCCTCCTTACTCTTGGGAAAGTGTCGAATGGCCTTTCGTGATACCTTACTGTCCTGGAAGAATTTGATGCCCTTCGTGCTAAGCCCAGAAATCTCAACTATGAAATCCTTCATGATGTTCATAGTGATCCCCACTATGGTAACAACCCCATTTTTCCAGGAATCAACAAATAATTTGGTAGCACTGTCTTTCGCCCCATGCAATCTTTCCATGTAGGTAGTGAGACCCCCCTTCTCAAGAATTTCCCAAGATTCTGGCATTTTTCTCCATTTGACACAGTCCTTCGGTGCTTTATGGTTAAGCCCACCTCCCATGATCGCATAGCTCACACAGACGGTAAAAAACACAGAGAGAATCCAACTATTATGAAAAATGGTAACATTGAAATTAACAAGGGTTAACTCGTGTCTATAATTAGAGTACTTGGGAAAGACACCACTTTTCATCCTCATTTTCCTCTGATTTTTTTAAATGTGTCTAATCATCATAGCTTCTAAAGATACACCCAATTAACCCTCTTGCTTCGGGATCTGTCAAAGGCCAACTTGGCTTTGATATCGACAGTCAAATTTTTGTAATCGTGCCAAATCATGATGTCCCTGGCTTTAACTGCAAAATTGGCCAACTCATCTACTGTACCATTCACTTCCCTATAGGCATGAGAAATAATTACTTGATTAAAGGAATTAATTATGATTCTATCCTCCTCGATGATCTCCTTAATTGTCCATGATGGCTTAGTCTTGTGACTAATAGATTTTAAAATATTGAGTGAGTCACCCTCGATCCACACCTTCTATGCCATGTGTTTCTTGACAAGTTTTAGCGTCTGAAGAAGGGTCATGGCCTCCACCACGTGGTTATTTTTCACCCCAATAGGTAAAGCTACCATATCCAGACAATTAGCCATGTCATCACGAATGAGGCCCCCACAGCCAGCTTGGCCAGGGTTGCCCTTGGCAGCGCCGTCAAAATTAATTTTTATCCATCTAGGAAGAGGAGAAATCCCGATGGTGTTCTCTCTAGGATGAGGTTTGTGATTAGCCGTCCTCACACCCATATCACCAGCATTGAAATCCAGCATTCTACCAGATGACATCTTGAAGTTTTCCTTAATACTTTTCTTTATATTCTCAGCTATCACTTTTGGAGGAAGATCAATGTTCCTGAAGACTTTGTCATTGCGTTCTCTCCATAACCACCATATTACATGGGGGGAATAATATTCCACAAATGTTTATCAATGGGGGAATCTGATTTTTGCCACTGATTACAAAAGCTTTCCATGTTATTGGGAAAAACCCACTTAATCTCCCAGCATTTTAATAACGCATTCCAAACCTCCCAAGCATATCTACAGTCAATGGCTAGATGAAAAACTGTTTCCTCAGCATTTTTACATAAAAAGCATCTATTACTCAGCATCATTCTTTGTTTCTGGAGGTTGTCAATTGTAAGGATTTTATTCTGCAAGACCAGCCAGAAAAAGATATTAATTTTAGGAATTAAATAATTGTCCCACACTTGAGCCCAAAAGGGGAGGGGATTCGGTTGCTTTAATAAAATATCAGAACAAGAAGCAACTGTGAAGATTCTAGAAGGAAGAACTCCCCAAAGGAGTTTGTCTTCACTAGAAATCTTAACCTTCCAGATCACAAGGTCAAGAATAAGAGGTTTTAACATCTCATAAGAAAGGGACAAGTCAATCCACGAGCCATTCTTCCAATAGTCCCTGACCATAGCTCCATATCTCTGAATACACTGATTGATAACAGGTTGAAAGGAAACAACAAAATTTAGAGGATAATCTTTTATCCAGCAGTCTTCCCAAAAATGAATTTTTCCGCCATTTCCTAAAAACCACTTAGCCCCTTTAAAAGTCGCATCCTTAGCATTCTGAATGCTATTCTAGATGAAAGATCCTTGCACTTTCAGGTCAGTTTTCCGAAATTCCTAAATATGGGAAAAGGAGAAGAGGTATTTTTTATGAATGATGTCATTCCATTCTCTTTTAATACCAAAAATTCTCCAAATCTATTTTGTCAGCAGGGCCAAGTTGGTAGCTCTAATAGGGTGGATACCCAGAGCCCCCCCCTCCCCCCCACTTTTTAGGTGTGCAGACCCTATCCCAAGCAACTAAAGAAAATCTCTTTTTTTTCTCCACTCCCGACCATAGAAAATTTCTCTAGATTTTTTCAATGATGTCTGCATATTTCCCAGGGATCTTGAAGAGATTGAGAGCATAGACAGGGAGACTTTGCAATGACGCCTTAAGGAGCTGAATTTTGCCAGCTTGGCTCAGGATGGCTCCTTTCCAACCAGCCAGCTTCCTATTAAATTTGTCAACAATACCACCCCAGAAAGAGTCTGGAGGTTTAAGACCAAGAGGGAGACCGAGATAGGTAGCAGGAAGAGACTCAATTATGTAGCCTATAATTCTAGCAATTTTATGATGCCTTTCCTCAAGAGTATTAATAAAATATAAGGAGCTCTTATCCCAGTTGATTATTTGACCTAAGCTAAGGGAATAGGTAGAAAGAGTAGTTTTGATAGTCCTGGCTTCCTGAATAGAGGAAAAACCCATTATGATGGTGTCATCCACAAACTGTTCATGCGAGCAAGGACTGAGAATTGAGGAAGGGGAAAGGCCTGTAAAAGACCCATTCGAGGCAATCTTCTGAAAAAGGCACCTCAAGCATTCAGCCAAAATCGAGAAGAGGATAGGATAAAGAGGATCTCCTTGCCTTAAAGCCCTGGAAGGTTTAAAAAACCTAGAAGGAGATCCATTGATCAAAATGGCAGCTGTAGAAGTACTAATAAGATAAAAAATCAATTGAAGGAATATTTCTCCAAACCCAAAGGATCTAAGAACTTTGATCAACAAATCCCAATCCACTCGATCATAGGCCTCTCACAGATCCAACTTAAGGAGGAAACCATAATTAAGAGAGACCTGGGTAGAGTGGATGACCTCATGAACCTTCAAAATCGAATCAAGAATCTGCCTGCCAGGCACAAAGCCACTTTGTTGTGGAGAAATAATCTAAGGAAGAAGAGTCAGCAGACGAGAGCTAAGAACTTTAGAGAGAATTTTGTACACTGAATTACAAAGGCTGATTGGTCTAAAAGCATCCACCAAATCCACACCAGGCTTCTTAGGGATCAAAGCAAGAAATGTCGCATTTATCTCTTTAAGCAGGGATTTGGAGCCAAAGAATTTTTTGACAACATTGCAGATGTCCACTTCAAAAATATGCCAGAATTTTTGGAAGAAAAACATACGAAACCCATCTAAGCCAGGGGATTTGTCACCTTCAAAAGAGAAGACCACTGCCCTGATTTCTTCCTGAGAGGGAATAGCTACAAGAGCACGATTATTTGAATCATTGATAATGGAAGGAATGTTATCGAGAAGCACATTTTGATTCACCAAATCAAGATTAGGATCTTTTGAAAGTAAGGAAGAGAAAAAATTAATCATAACCTCATAAATATCTCTATCATTAGAAATTTCTCTTTCCTCCACTTTGAGTTTTGAAATTTTGTTAGAAGCTCTATGTTTAGAAGCAGATAAATGGAAGAATCTAGTGTTCTTATCTCTAGCTTTGAGCCAAATAGACCTTGATCTCTGCCTCTAATAATCTTCTTCCTTAGAAATAACATTATGAGTTTTAGCCAGGATGCTTTCCTCCTTGTCCCTCAGCTCCACTGTCAACCCAGTCTTTAGTATAGTTTCCTGAATAATATCAAGATCTTTTTTAAGCTGACTTTTGGTTTTAAAAATATCATCGAAAATAGTTTTTCTCCATATCTTCACATGTTGTTTAATGCTGAGAAGTTTCTTAACCACTCTAAACATTGCAGTGCCATGAATCTTAACCTTCCACTAGTCTTTAATATTCTGCTCCATCTCCGGATAGTCCACCCACATTTTTTCAAACTTGAAAGGCGGACGACCTTGTTTAGTAATTGGATCCGCACTGAAGCAAATAGGGAACTGGTCAGATCCAATCTTCGAAAGAGAGGACAGCAAACATCCAAACTTATTTAGCCAACAACCACTAATCAAAGAACGGTCTAATCTAACTTTAATGAGGTCTTGGCCAACCCTTCTATTAGACCAAGTAAAATTGACAGTTTTTGTTAGTATGATAGAATAATTGACATATTTTGTTTAAGGGTTTTAGGTTTTAAGGATATGACACTTGAGTTCTCCCTATTCAAACTAAATTTCACCATCACTTTCTTTACAAGTAAGTGATTACAACTCAATCAAGTTTCAACGTTTCTTCATTAAAAGGCAATGGATAAGTTACAATGTAAGAAAGGTTCAATTATTTGGTTTAGAGTCAAATGGTACTAGAGAACTAAAATAAACTCAAGTCATCTCATCTTTATTATTGTTTTTCAATAAAATAAAACTAAACATATTGAAGAAAGCAAAGAATGATATCTTTGAGAGGAAAAGTATATATTTGGTTTTACAAAGAAAAAAACATTTTCTTTGAAACAATAATATCATCAGTTTCACAAAACATAGATTCTAACAAAATACCATCTTACTCTTATTTATCTATTCATAAGCAAGGGACAAAGATTGGTCATTCTCTATTTTAGAACATGACAATCCTTAATTAATTAGAAGTCATTTTATATTAAAAAAATAAGTGAAAATATTTTTACACTTGGTTGAAAGAAATTATTTCCTCGATAATTATTTTGTAAAACATGAGACTTCTACTAGACACAAACAAAAAATCATAAATAAATAATAAATATATATTTTATGGTTGGTTGAAAATTGTTATACTATCCATTTTATTGTTAATTGAATAAATGGTTTTTAATAAGGAACAAACAGGTTTTGAAGGGGTTCCAAAACCCTTTACAATCTATAACATCTAAAATGTAACATATTAAATGTGAGATAAGAAATAGGGATTATAGAAAAATGTAGGATAAGATGGATGTTGTTACATTTGAAATTAGAATGTTTATTGAAATGTGTCGGGAAGATAAGATATTCCTTTTAACCTCAAATATACAAACGAAGGATCCAAATTGATTAACCCCAAAGGAGGGATCAATCCACAAATGAATCAATTATTGGAAATGATAGCAAAGAGGAAGACCTTAGATCCTATTTATAGAAAAGAATGTGTGATAACTTTAATTGAAATGAATAGGAGAAAAGTACTAGCCTTGAAATTTTATAGATCTAAAGAATTCTATTTTTGGGGATCTGCACTGAGATTCTAGAAAATTTGCAACCGGATCCGAAATAAAAATGTAGAGACAAACAAAACCAAGAAATATTTTTTCCGATCTGACACAGTTTTGATTTTGAACCTCAAGTCAATGTCACCATTGACCCAGAATTTTTGATTCCAACCTAGGGAAGAATTGAGCTCAAAAGTCTCCGACAGAAAATCTGTTTCCCGATCCCAATAGTTTGAAGAAAAGGGTATCCAAATCTGCACTCCGATCCGCTGTTCTGAACCTATACCTGTAAGAAAAATGGATTGATTATTGGGGAGGAGGGGTTTGCCTTAGTCAAAACCTGATTTAGGAATTAACCTTGAAATAAAGAATGCTATCAATTAGTAGAATTGAATCTAATAATGAAGCTATGATATTCAATAGATATGCAATTGTATTTTGATTGTAAACAAGTATGTAAATATGAAATCTTGGACTCAATATTAGAAGCCATAAACCTCGATGATTGTATGCTTAGAATCCACCTTGAAGGGAGAATGAATGAATCTTGAGGATGCACAAAGGATCTTGAAGGAGAATCACACCACCATGATGGATAGATCTAGGGTTTGAATGATGAATCTTGAATGTTTGAACCAATTCCCTTCAAAAGCTTGAAAGCTTGAATCCTTGATCTTCAATGGAGAACTTGAATGCTTGAGAGGAAGACTTTAACACTTTGAAGGCTTGAAAAAATGTAGAACAATGGATCCTTGAACTTTTTTCTTGATGATGGTTATGCACTTAGTGCTTAGTTTCTTGCTTGGAGAGACTCAGAGAAAATGAGAGGAGAAAAGTTCCTTATATATGAAACTAGGTCACAATATGCTAGAGAGGCTTACATAGGAGAATTAAGTTCCAATTAGACCTATACCCCTAGAAGAGGACCTATATTAAATATAATTTAAGATTCATCTCTTCGAAACCCAAAACAACCGACCCGGAAGTGGGAAATGAACTTTTAATGACCTCTGGCAGCCAACAAAATTTGAAATTGGAAATGGGGACCCATGTCAAATTTGAGGTCATCCTTGACCTAGGTCAAGCTTGAGGTCAAGGTTGACCTTGACCCAGGGAGTCAGAACCCCTGGAAAATGTGCCAGATGGGATGGATGGTGCCCGGAGAGGCCCAATTAGGGTCCTAAACAGACACAGAAGTAGGAGAAGGTGAAGAAATGAGGGGAAAATATGATGGTGGTCAAAAAAACCCCCTAAGGAGGGATAAATATTCTTAACATGGAAGTGCTTCCATTTTAAGATGATACATTAAGCCCCCACTTTAGCAGGAGTATTGAAATCAAACATACTCGCGGTAAAGTTAGAAGAAAGACTATGGTGGATCACAATGAGGTAGAGCATCACTTAGTCAAGGACATGAGCCCCCAGACCAAGGATTCTAACTCAACATACATGCACAAATATATGAAAGTAAAGAGAAATTAATCATAGAGAACATACATGAATACATAGGCAAGACAAGAGCAACAGTATAGATAACATAGCTTCATGATCTAATCCTACTAGCATTAAAGTGAAAGAGAGAAAGGAGAAAGTGATTACCTCACCTAGTAATATTCCCACCTTACCATGAATCACCAAGGAGGGAGAGCCCAACAGGTTCACCCATAAACTATGCTTTGTAATTGTAATGCGTCTTCTGACGACTTTTGAAATATCCATAGATCCACATTCTTGTATCACTATGGAATATAAAATGCGTGTCTTTTCACGATTTAGAAATTTATGTGTTACCTTCCAAGGATTTAGCATATTGTAAAATGTGTATCTCTTCAATATTTAGCAACTTATGTGCGTTACCTTCCAAGGATTTAGTAAAATAATAAATAAATAAAATGCGTGTCTCTTCAGGATTTAGCAACTTATGTGCCTTACTTTCTGAGGATTTACCATGTTGTAAATTGTAAACTATAGTATAAGGGAGACCCTATATATTCCCCCCTCCTTATTATGACTACCCACTAGGCAGGATAAGGAAGAGAGAGATGATACCTACTTCACAAGGTAAGGAGATACCCAGTTTAACAACCATATACACTATATCCTTAGCAAAGAGTCTTGACCCTTATCTTTAAGAGCATAGATAATCAAGAAATAGATATGTCACATATGGAAAAAGGATCCTCAAAGAGGAAGAGATCTTATCATCAAGACCCCCACTGTAGAGGAGTTCTTAGGATAAAATATCATCTTCTAAAGAAAAGAGGGACCAAAGATTCAATCATCAAGCCCCCTACAATCAAGAGGAAGAGGAATCTCAGAATGAAGGAATTAAACTCTAACCCAAAGCAAAGGCAAGAGTTTATAAAGAACATAATTTGAAAAATAAAGAAGAGGTGATTACCTAGGAATATCACCTCTCATATAAGAGGGTATCCATAGCCAAAAATATAAATATTTATAAGAAAATAATGTTGTATGTTAAATAAATGCCACTAAGCTAAGAAAAGTGGATCCTTAGATAGAGGAAGAAGGAAAATACCTTACCCCCAGGGATGAAATCAAGGGATATACCAAATTATATCAATAGATGTTGTAGAAAAGATATATCTTTACAAAACAAATGTCCTAGAAAAGATGTCATGAATGATTATGAGCGAAGGAAGTATGTACCACAATAGAAAATTATAAGGACAGAATATAGAAAGAATAACCAATTAAACTCAAAACAAAATACATGCTAAGAGAATAATGGATCCTAGAAGATTGGAAGGAAATACGTCTTGCCCCCAATTAAAAGACAAGAGGAGAAAAAATATTATCTAATTTATAGAAGAACGAGGGGAATTCCCTATATCAAAATTATGAAGAAATTATAATACTGCACGAGAATGAGATATAATTCGTAAAGAAACTCTTTCTTTAATATATAGTTTGAAATGCACATAATCAATAAGAAAATGTGTATTACTATATTGAAAAGGACATTTGTATTTAAAGAGAGCATATTTTGACATAGGTTTAAAGATTTCTTTCTTAGAATTCATTAACAGGACATACACTTTCTTAGCCACATCTTGAGGAGTATCAGGGTGATCTAAGGACGGTGTTGGAAGAAGAACATGAAGAAGAGGATGATAGTTAAGGTCATCCACCTTGAATTGAGAAGGCAGGAAACCTATACCATGCATATCTTTTTTAGGGGATGAATGAATCAGGTTTTTAATGCCATGTTCATTAACACCAAACCCTAAACCTTTATAGCCTTGTTTATCCACCATAGTGCATCTGGTAGTGTACATATCTTGCAAAGATTCTACAGGAGGTGATTGATTATGGTGTTCATGAGAAAATGTTGTGTATGGTGGAATGATATGTTTAGAAGAGGTTTCTTTGTCTTTCCCTTTAATATCATCATGGATCGGATAAGATGGGGAAGGTAAATGAAATAATTCTTGCACATCTACATCATGAACCCTAGCGTGAGCCCCATCATAAGTGTGGGAAGAACTAGGGATAGAAGATGGGGAAATAGAGATAGGAATATTAGGAATTGGATTAGGCATGATAGGATTAGGATTAGGAGAATTAGGAGCTAGATTAGGAATGATAGGATTAGGATTAGGAAGATTAATAAATGGGGTATCATCTACCCAATTCTTCACATCATCTAAAAGAGCAATAAGTCCACTACGCAAATCCTTGATGAAAGTTTTGAAAGTAGGAACACTAGTATTAGTTAATCTCAAAATAGCATAAGCAAGTGAAACATGAAGATTAAAAAACATGATGAAATGGATGATACTTTCATAAACATCATAAGTACTATAAAGAGATGCTAAAAGAAGCATAATGAGAAAAATATCCATACCCCAAAGAATCTTAAAGATCTTCATAGTGAATGAAATCCAAGAAATGTTTTTATATTTTTATGAGTATGTAGATTTTTTTTAGTTTAAAATGCAAGAGCATAAAAGAAAATTAATTTAGTATACATGCAAAAACTAGTCTCTAAGGAAAATAGGCAAAGAATCTAATACCAAAAAGAAAGATTTGTCTATCATGGGTTCACCAAAATGTAACATCTAAAATGTAACATATAAAATGTGAGATAAGAAATAGGGATTATGGTAAAATGTAGGATAAGATGGAAGTTGTTACATTTGAAATTAGAATGTTTATTGAAATGTGTGGGGAAGATAAGATGTTCCTTTTAACCTCAAATATACAAAGGAAGGATCCAAATTGATTAACCCCAAAGGAGGGATCAATCCACAAATGAATCAATCTAATTGGAATGAGAGAAAAGAGGAAGACTTTAGATCTTGTTTATAGAAAAGAATGTGTGATATCTTTAATTGAAATGAATAGGACAAAAGTACTAACCTTGAAATGTTATTGATCTAAAGAATTGTGTTTTTAAGGGTCTGCACTGAATTTCTAGAAAATCTACAACCAGATCTGGAATAGAAACATAGAGACGAACAAAACCCAAAAATCTTTTTCTGATCTGAAACAGTTCCGATTTTGACCCTCAAGTCAATGTCACCATTGATCCAGAATTTTTGATTTTGACCTAGGGCAGAATCAACCTCAAAATTCTCTAACAGAAAATCTATTTTTGGATCCTGATAGTTTTCCAAAAAGGTATCCAAATATACACTCTAATTCGTGGTTCTGAACCTATACTTGCAAGAAAAATTGATTGATTGTTGGGGGGGAGGGGTTTGCCTTAATCAAACCTTGATTAAGGAATTAACCTTGAAATCAATAATTAAAATAAAGAATGCTAGCAAGTAGTAGAATTGAATCTAATAATGAAGCTATGATATTCAATAGATATACAATTGTATTTCAAATATAAACAAGTATGTAAATATGAAAGCTTAGACTCAATATTAGAAACCATAAACCTTCATGATTGTATGCTTGAAATCCACCTTGAAGGGATAATTAATTAATATTGAAATCCCTTCAAAAGCTTGAAAGATTGAATCCTTGATCTTCAATGGAGAACTTGAATTCTTTAGAGGAAGAATTGAACATGTTGAAGGCCTTAAAACATGTAGAAAAATAGATGCTTGAACTTTTTTCTTGATGATGGTTATGCACTTAGTGCTAAGTTTCTTGCTTGGAGAGACTTAGAGAAAATGAGAGGAAAAAGCTTCCTTAAATATGAAACTAGGAACAATATTATAGATAGGCCTACATAGGAGAATTAAATTCCAATTATACCTATACCCCTAGAAGAGGACCTATATTAAATATAATTTAAGAGTCGTCGCTTCGGTACCCAAAATAGCCGACCCGAAAGCGGGAAATGAACTTTTAATGACCTTCGACAGCTGACAAACTTTAAAACTAGAAAGGGGGACCCAGTTCAAAGTTGAGGTCATCCTTGACCTATTTCAAGGTCAAGGTTGACCTTGACCTAGGTCAAGGTCGAGGTTGACCTTGACCCAGGGAGTCAAAACCCTTGGAAAATGTGCCAGATGGGATGGATGGTGCCCAGAGAGGCCCAATCAGGGTCCTAAATAGGCACAAAAGTAGGAGAAGGTGCAAAAATCAGGGGACAATATGATGGTGGTAAAAAACACCCCCTAAGGAGGGCTAAACATTCTTAACATGGAAGTGCTTCCATTTTAATACGATACACAATCATATTTTGGCAACATTTTAAAACCACATTAAAATGGCTAGAAAGAAGAGATCTTCATACAACAGTAGCCCTACCTACAACAAACCATCAGCAACTAAAAGGATAACTATGGTAAGGTGCTCCAGCTACATCAATCAAAAGGTCAAAGTCTCAAAACATTTACATGCGGTTTTGAAAGGCTCCCTCAATGTTGGAAGGGTTTTGACAGGCTCCCATAACCTGATAGATGGGTTTTACATGGATCCCATTAACAAAAAAAAAACTTACCATAAACAAGAAAAGGTCTGATTAACCAAACATTAAAGTCACAAACAAGGGGTATTGAAAAGCTCCTTAACCTTTAGGATGAAGCACTTTCTCCCGCCAAGACCTTCACTAGCACCATTGGACTCCACCTCAATAGAAGCCACCAACCCAAGATAGGGCAAGGCCAAGAGAAACCACACCTTCTTGGCCACATAGAACTCTACCTCCATAGGAATTCTATCCACCTCAATAGGACACATCCAAGAAAAAATAAGCCAACAGAGAAAAAGAATAGAAGTGTAGCAAGAAGAGAAGGGGAATGAGTACATCAACACTCAACCACTTAAAATACTTGCACCCAAACTTCAACACAAACCATGCAACCAAAATCCAACCACCACTAGCACTAGAAAGAGTTGATAGGGAAAATGACACCCATAATAGAGAGGGGAAGGGGAAGGCAATGAGAACAATAGCGCAGAACCACTAAAGTTAATTGATATCACATGGTATTGAATAAATCCTAAACTTTGAATTTCTCATAATTATCCCTAACCTATTTAAATTAGATCATTCTCTATAAAACATTATAAATATAAAATTTATAAGGTAAGTCACATGAATTGCCCTCAAATAGTATTCTTCTCACTCTTAAATTTGATATTTTGTGGCTATGATTAGAAAATTTAACTCTGATAAAGTCTTTTATGGAAAATATCCCTGCCCCTCAAAATCATGCTCAAATAATGCGTCAAGAAGACATTGGGTGTCATGTAGGATTCACCTTCAAACAATGTAGGACCATACTCATGCCTTCTTGTTCTAATATTTTTCAAGCCAACCATGCAAAGGCTATTATTAGACATGACACTTGGATTGCTATTTCTTTTATATTTTTTTAAGCATTCACTTGGAGTGTTCTCATGTCTCATAAAAAAATTACTTTTGGGGTCCTTATCTAGGTTGAGTTCCATGGTTACACTCAGTTTATTGAAACTCATTTACCCAAGTAGCTTCCTTTGTAAGATATGTGGCTTGTGTTGAATCTATAAAGTTCTACTCAAAACACTATTAATGGTTGATTCATGTTGAGCTAGATTTCTCAAAAGATTTAGAGAATACTAAATATCTAGAATAGAGAAATAAGATATACTTAATATATTCCTTACCATAAGTTTTATAATGTTTCTTATCATTTTATATTGAACTTAATATTAAAGTTTACCCATTTCCTTCTCCCCAGCCTAATACTTCTGCATAATTTCCTTTAGCTTCCTACAAAATGGGAAGGTTGGATTACAATTATTATAAATAAAAGCTTAAAACTCTGGTGTAATCATATTTTTTCTCATATACCTTATTCCAGATCTAAAGTAAAGATCAAAAAGAGCATTTCAAAACCTCTACATTCAACAAAATTTGCACTCTCCTCTCTTGTAGAGACTTTTCCATAGGTGAAATTTGTGAAAGATCCTCTAGTGGTGTCATTCTAATCTCAACACTCAAACAAAACTACTAAACATGATCCCTCTCTTACATTTTTGTAGTGAAGGTTCCCTTTCCCACCATGGTATTTGGAAGACAGAGAAGACATACTACAGAAATGGTGACATATCCAACGCAACTTTTCGATGGAACATTTAATGAAATTGAATTTCTCTTTCAAAATAGTTATTCTACTCTTGATGGGATAGATAGTAAGGAGATAACTCTCAAAACTTCATCATCAATTGTGTCTCCTAGAATTTTCTAGGTATACTAAACCTCTTGTTGAATTATTACATTTAATATGCATGATTGCTTATAACTTCTATGTCTAAATGTATTGTCAATTTATAAAAAAACCTAAGACTTGTAGTTTTCTTTATACAAATTTTGATTTCATTTATTTCTAGTTTTCTTTTTGTATTAACCATGAAGAAAATTGATATGATGTTGTCATATTTTTTTACTCAATTTAGTTCACTAAAGATGGGATCCTCCCAACCGAAAATTATGGTTTCTTTTTTTATATTTAATAGAATTATTTCTTTGGAGTTAAATTAATTTGTATGCTTTAATAAATGTTGTTCTTGGACCTACACTTTGGAGATGTTTTCCCAATTTAATACTCGCTAACACTTCAATTATTTGTGACTTGATATTAGTATAATTATAATCAAATATAGAAATTTGGAACCCTACATATATACATTAGATAGTTGATGAACAAGAAACTTGATTTTTACAAACAAAAAATTATATTTTTATTTTATTCTTGTTTGTCACAAAGATCACACAATTTCTACAATATAAGAGTCTTTAGCATAGAGCACTTTAACCTCTGGGATGAGCCATGATATAAGATCAATGCCATTTTCCTTTAGTTGTTAGTGTTTGCTAATGGATCCCGTTTTGGACACTATCCTCTAAAACTAATTCCCAATATGGTTTCACATTTGATGCAAATTTACCTAAACCAAGGTTATGAAGACTTTATTCTTTCTAAACACTTCATTGCTTAATCGCCATGCCAATTTATCTCATATAAAATATGCCTAGAATTTGGAATCATGATTCGTGCATGACATTGGATGAACAGGCTACTAGAATTGTATCATCGCTCATAGTTCCTATTTCATTTATATTTATGGGCATTAGTTGCCCTTTTTTTACTATCAAACATACAAGGCTGCATCCTTACATATTTTTCAATCCAACATGTTTTTTCTGTTAAATGGCTATGCAATCAAACATACATAACCCTAAAAATGGCGCTTAGGAATCATTTGAATGTAACGATTTTGTTGTGGTGTGCTGCATCTTACCAGTCACTGCTGACAGAGGATCGAGGGCAGTCCAACTGTTCAGCGACCTGCAAGCCGTGCAACGCTGCAAACATGCAGTGCTCGCCTTATGTATTGCCCGTGCGACCTGGGAACACCTATCACCTTCGTATTGCCAGTGTAGCGTCTCTTTCAGCCCTCAACTTTGTCATTAATCCAAAAAGTTTATGGAATTGTTTAAAATTGTCCAATTTTTCAAATATTCTGAGTTAAATATTTATATTGACGGTTTTTGTTCGTATAATAGAATAATTGATATATTTTGTTTAAGGGTTTTAGGTCTTAAGAATATGATGCTTAGTTCTCCCTATTCAAACTAGATTTCACCATTACTTTCTTTAAAGTAATTGAATAAAATCTTATTCAGTTTTCACATTTCTTTATTAAAAAGCAATGAATAAGCTTCAATGTAAGAAAGCTTCAATTCTTATTTGATTTAGAGTCAAATGTCATTAGAGAATTCAAATAAAGTCAAGTCGTCTCATCATTGTTATTACTTTTTAATTAAATAAAACTAAACATATTCAAGAAATCAAAGAATACTATCTTTGAGAGGAAAAATATATATTTGGTTTTACAAAGAAAAGAAAAACATTTTCTTTGATGCAATAATATCATCAGTTTCGTAAAACATAGATTCTAACAAAATACTAACTTACACTTATTTAGCTAGTCATAGGAAGGAACATAGACTGGTCATTTTCTATTTTAGAACATGAGAATCCTGAATTAATTAGAACTCATTTTATATTAAAAAATGAGTGAAAATGGTTTGACACATGGTTCAAAGAAATTATTTAGTAGAATAGGAGACTTTTACTAGACACAAACCAAAAACCGTATATAAACTATAGAGATATTTTATGGTTGGTTGAAAATTGTTACACTATTTTTTTTAATGTTAGTTGGATAAATGTTTTCTTATTAAGGAACAAATAGGTTTTAAAGGGACCTTGAAACCCTTTACAATCAGATTTTGGCGGGATTTGGAATCCACATTCAAATGACTACAAAGAAAATATCTTCATGCAACAGTAGCCCTGACTACAACAAACCATCAACAACTGTGTTCCAGCTAAATCAATCAAAAGGCCAAAGCATCAAATAACTTTATATAGGGTTTTGAAAAGCTCCCTCAACCTTCAAAAGGTTTTGACAATCTCCCATAGTATGATACATTGGTTTTACATGGATTCCATAACCAAAAAATAAAGAAAAGGTCTGTCATTAACTAGCAAAGGTCCCAACAACCAAACATTAAAGTCACAAACAAGGGGTTTTGAAAGGCTCATTCAGCCTATAGCATCAAGCACTTACTCCTACCAAGACCTTCACCAACAACACAAGATAGGATGAGCCTAGGATAAACCACACCTTCTTGGCCACACAGAACTCCACCTCATACGAATTCCACCCACCTCAATAAGACACAAAGCCAAGAAAAAAGAAGCTAGTGAAGCAAAAGGATCCATGCATAGCAAGAGGAGAAGAATGGGAAGAAGTACATAAACACTCAACCACTTAAAATAATTTTACCCAAACTTCAACGCAAACCCTACAATCAAGGGCCAACCACTACCAGAACCACGAAGAGTCAACAGACCAAAGGACACCCAGAACTGAGAGGGGAAAGGGAAGGCAATGAGCACAACAACACCCACCCACTAAAGTTAGTTGAATAAATGTTGATATCACATGATATTGAAGAAATATTTACATTTGAATTTCCAATAATCATTCCTAACATCATTAAATTAGATCTTTCTTTGTAAAATATTATAAATGTAAAATTTTTAAGGTATTTTAAAAGGCATGTCACATGAAAAACCCTCAAATAGTATTCTTCTCATTCCTAATTTAATAATTTGTGTCTATGATTAGAAAATTTAACCCCGGTAGAGTATTTTATGGAAAAGATCACCCAACCCCTAAAATCATGCTCAAATAATATGCCAATAAGACTTAGATGTCATATGGGATCCACCTTCTAACAATGTAGGACCATACTCATGCCTTCTTTTTCTAATATTTTCCAAGCCAAGAATGCAAAGGCTATTATTAGCCATGATACTTAGATTGTTATTTCTTTTATGTTTTTTGAGCCATTCACTTGGGGTTTTTTCATGTCTCATAAAATAATACTTTTCAGGTCCTTATCTAGGTTGAGTTCCATGGTTACACTCAGCTTATTGAAACTCATTTATCCAAGTAGTTTCTTTAGTAAGATATATGGTTTTTTGTTGAATCTATAAAGTTCTATTCAACTCACCATTAATGGTTGAATTATGTTGAGTTGGATTTCTCAAAAGATTTAGAGAATGCTAAATATCAACAATAGAGAAATAAGATATACTTAATATATTCCTTACCTTAACTTTTAGAGTGCTTCTTATCATTTTGTATTGAACTGAATATTAAACTTTACCCATTCTTTCTCCCTGCCCTAATACTTCCACATAAATTCCCTTTACCTTCTTACAAATGTGAAGGTTGGATTATAAATGTTACAAATAGAAGATTAAATATCTTATGTAATCATGTTTTTTCTAGTAGACCTTCTTCAAGATCTAAAGTAAAGATCAAAACGAGCATTTAAAAACCTCTACATTCAACAAAAATTGATCTCTCCTCTCTTCTGGAGACTTTTCCATGTGTCAAATTTGTGAGAGATCTTCAAGTGGTGTCATTTTAATCTCAATAGTCAAGAAAGACTACTAAATTATCCCTCTCCTAAAGTTTTTTAGTGGAGGTCCCCTTTTCCACCATGGTATTTGGGAGGGGGGAATACATACTATAGAAATGGTAATATATCCAACGTATAATTTGGATAGAACATTGAATGAAATTGAAATTCTCTTTCAAAATAGTTATCTACTTTCGATACGATAGATGATAAAGAGATAAATCTCAAAACTTGCTCATCAATTATGTCTCCTACAATTTTCTATGTCTACTAAACCTCCCATAAAAATAATATATTTAATATGCATGATTAATTATAATTTCTATTTTTAGATATATTGGACCAATTTATAGAAGGATAAGATTTGTAGTTTTCTTTATAGAAATTTTGATTTCATTTTTCTTTCAAGTTATTTTTTGTGTAGTAACCATGAAGAAATTCAATATATTTTCCTATTTATCTCTTTATTCAGTTTAGTTTAATAAAGATGGAATCCTCCCAACCAAGAATAATGGTTTCTTTTTTATATTTAATAGCATTATTTATTTTGAGTTCAATTAATTTGTATACTTTAATAAATATTGTTGATGGCTATACTTTGGAGATGGTTTGCCAATTCAATGCTCACTAACAAATAGAAGTAGGTTATGTATTCTCAACTTCACATGGTCTAAAACTAAATCTTGGCTTCATTGGTTTGAAATAAGAGATAAAGAACCTCAACATAATTATTTTAAATTATATATCCTAGTCATACATATCAAATTGTTAGTTACATCAAGAAATTTTTGTATGTATTTATTTAGATTTCTAATGTTTTGTAGGTTTTATATTAACACTATTATCTTGTTTTATTACTTTAAAATATACACAAGCTCAAATAACTACTTTGCAAGAATTACTATGCGTTGTTCCTTATTGGGTTTCAAACTCTCAGCATATTTTTGGTATCTTCTAAAAAAATATCGACTAAAGTTTACTCTTTCAATGTCTAACCATAAATCTTTGAATTTTTGGTGGATTTTCCCAAGAATATTATGAATCCTTTTTGGATTCTATGGCTAAATATATTCACAATGTATATCTTGAGTCTTCGTATGTACAATACATGTAGGAAATTTAAACAATATAAGGAATAGAAAATGCATACCTAAACTTGACAACCTTGAGCAAATAGAGAACTGGTATCCATTGATTTTGTTGAATCTATCATATAAAATTTCATTTCCAAGGCTCTAGTTGTTAAGCTTAAGCCTCTTCTTCCCTAGGTAGTCATCCAAAAACAACCTAGTTTCATCAAACTGTAGGCTTATTCAAGATAAAATTGTTTTTTATATAAAAAGAGTGGAATCGGTTTAAGATTCACAATAATTTATCATTTTTTGCTAAAATTAATGTTTCTAAGGCTTGTGACCAAAATGAACGGACTTCCATTATTTTATTACTTTATGTGTTTAGATTTTAATCTTGTTTTACTCATTATGTAGAAATATTGGTTCTTAATAACTTGATTTTTATTACCATTGGTGGTTATCGATCAATTGTTTTTTGTCTTTACCGGTCCATCCATTAAGGAATCTCTCTTTCCATGACTCTTTATGTGCTTATAGTTGAAACTTTTGTTTATCTATTGAACCATGCAACTTCCCTAAGACCTTGTTAAAGAAATGTATCTTCATAATTCTCCCATCTACGTAGATATTGCTAATTTTACTAATGAATACTACATCACTTTCATTGAATGAAAACAATGTCAAAGAGTATCTTCATTTCCTTGATAGTTGTTACTAGGCTCAAGTATTTAAAAAATTAGTGCTATAAGTAATTGTCTCTTCATAAGACATGATACTTTGATGCTTCTAGATAGAAATGGATACATCATAGGAAAGTAGTTCACTTTTTATGATCATCTATTTTCCTCTAAAAAGTTTTCATTTTGATCATTGATTAGAGTCAACTATCAAATTAACAAGACAATTTTTTCACTTGTAACTTGTAGATTTAATTTTAAGGCTACCATACCACTCATGTTTAATATTTCTTTTCTTGGATGAATTCAAAATCCTCTTGTTTTAAAATTATTAAATTTCATAAATATTTTACTTTAATGAATTTTGTTGGGTAAGAAGGATTTTAACATGCCTTTTAGGAATGTTGTTATCCTCCTAATTATGTCTATGGCTTGGGATTTCTGTAAATAAATTTTAAATATATTTAATTATGTTTTAAATGGATTCTTGGGGCTCTTGAGTAAATGAATTGTAAAAGTTTGTAATCAATCATTGTATTAGTTAATGTATGCCTTCATAATGAATAGATTAGAAGGACTACATTTTTTGTACTTGCGTCACTATGAGAGAACTAGTTTTTATTCATAATATATTTGTCATTAAAATCATTTAGAAATTGTAAGAGGATTTTAATCCAATCTCTATAGTAAAATAAATTGAAGTGAAATTGTAATGACTTAATTGTCTATTTTATTGTCCATTATTTTGTCTTGCCAAGACAACTCTCTTGTTAAAGTAGCATATTTTATAAGCCTTCATTTTTTAAAACGAAATATTAGAATGCTACTATATATCATTAGTAGAGTCATCAAGAATTTTCTCTCTTTCAAAAATGAAAATAAAATTTTAAACTATATAATTAAGAAAACAAAAATTTCAATATTGCTATTGATGATATTCTTCCTTAAATAATTCATAAAATTATTCTTGAATCATTCAATCCTTGGTGGGAGGATTGGAAATGATATCCTCATACACCATTTCATTATCCTACAGTTTGAGCTTTCCACTGCCACTTGAAGGTCCACTTTTTCATGGGAATGGGAATGATGTTTGCAGAAGGGATAGAGAAAGTGGGGAAGGTGCCCAGCGCAGCGATGGGATGTGGGCTCGGCAAGAATAAAATTCACATGCACCACTGATCACTCTGCTCGAGACATCGATTTTTCAGAGGAAATGACATTAAACAATAAAAATGGAGCCACTCACCTACCCTAGTCCCGTATAAGAACAATGTAAACTGTACCTACTCCATTCTGGGTATTTCAAGACTTCTCTGCCACAAGGACAATTGGGTTTGGTGTTCTCTTCCTGATTTGAAACAGCGTTTTGTCAGCTGTTAGCCACTTGAAAAAATAAATCATATGAGTAGGTGTCTAAAAGGAATCTAATGTCAGGCTCCCTTCGTGTTTGAAGCAGAATGGTGTCTTTCCAATATCAATAATTTATTAGAGATTAAATTCTGTAAATTTCATTGACATGTTATGAGATGTCCGAAAATGGGATGGGTCACGGGATGCCCGAAAAGTATAGAATTGTTTAAAATTGTACAATTTTTTCAAGTGTTACTATGGTTTATGATGACATGTCATTATCTAGTATTGTATTTTAGATGAATTTGTGTCTACTAACGTGGTTTCATTTGTCACTAGCAGTTGCACTTTCTATTTTGTGTGCAACGTATTGCTGATAGCCAGGTAATTTTGAAAAGAAAGATACAAAAATGTGCATTTTTTGAAGAAAGAAAATAAAAATAAAAACTAGCAATCGTACATTAGTGTGCAATGGGAACGTCGTAGAGTTATGGAAAGGTCATTTAAGTATTTGTCATTTTGCTTGTCACTCCTTCTCATCTTCTCTAGATATCCTTATCTTTGTATCAATATATATCACCATCTATATATCTTCATAACTTTTCCTCTCTATCTCTCCTTCTCTATGTCTCCCTCTGTATCTCACTAGATCTCTTTCTATCTTTACCTCTTGATCTATGTCTAACTCACTATATGTTTTTCCCCATCCTCCCACTTTATATTCATCTATATCTCTATCCAATCATCTCTCTCCATTACCCCCTTCCTATACCTTTTAATCCTTACATCTCTATATTTTTTCTCCCATCTCTCCCTCTATATGTATCTCTATCTTGTCATCTCTCTATCACTCTCTATGCCTATATATCTCCCCATTTCTAACACATTATCTCTTCATCTAGACACATCCCCCTCTCTCTATCCATCCATCTCTCTCCATGACCCCTTTCATATACCTTTAAGTTTCTACATCTCCATATTTCTTCTCCCATCTTTATAATATATATTTATAATATATTTTATACAATATTTATCTTTATATTGTATTTTATAGTTTCTATATTTTATAAATAGTCTATATAAAATATGTTTAACTGTATGGGTTTATATTTCACATTTTTATATAAATTATTGATTTCTAGTTGAATAATTATTAAAAAGCATACTAACAATGCAATAATAAAATATATTTTTAATTTACATTCAATTTCACATTCAAATTGTAATTAAAAATACTTATCAACTACTATTAAATGAAAATCTATTAATTTGTAGAGGGTGAGATTGTTTCTTGTACAAATTTCAACACATTCGATATTTAAAAATGGTATTAAACCTAAAGATAATGATGAATATTAATTTAATTTAAAATATGTAATACATTATACAAAATACAAATTGTCATAATATAAATAACATATTATTAACTTAAAAATTAATTTTACATTTTATAAAATCTATTAAAAAATGATAATATACTTTTGATAATAATAAATATTAAATTAAATTAAAATATGTAATGCATAATACAAAATAAAAATTATCATAATATAAATAACATATTATTATGTTAAAATTTAGTCCAGAATTGTGGCATGGAAAGCAAAATGGTTGTCATTAGCAGGGAAAATACTTCTTATCAAAATAGTGCTGGCTGCAATTCTGAATTATTATCTATCAGTACTAAAAGCCCCTCCTTCAGTGATTCAAATCATCCAAAAACTACTCCGACAATTTCTTTGGACAGAAAATATTAACGGAGAAAAGAAAATTCCTCTTGTTTCATTGCAAGACATGGCACAGGTGAAATTTTTGGGAGGGGCACATATACATGACTTATCCAGCCGCAACAAAGCCTTTGGGGGTAAACTTGTTTGGAAAATGTACCTAAATCCAGAGAAGAAATGGTGTCAAATTATGCAGCAGAAATATTTAGACAACCCTTGTCCTTCCAGAATTTTCACCATCAGGGATCCCTCGAAAGGATCAGCTATTTGGGACTTCATGATGGCTTCGAGAGATATTGTTACAAAATACATAACTTGAGAGGTGAACTCAGGGAATAGAGTTAAATTTTGGAGAGATTCATGGAATGGAGAACCTCCCTTATTCCAATCAGGGCCACATGACGAATTGGTGGAAAACACTGAAGCACTTTGGGGACCATACTTAGTGGATTATGTATCTGCAGTATGCCTCATCTCCAACAAAGTAATCTGGAAAGATCTGGATGAGCTGCCCATTTCATCTTTGGATAGAGTCAGGCTAAAATAAAATTTTCAAGGAAAAGACATATTTCTTTCAAACAAAGAGGACAAAATATTGTGGGCTCCAGCTAAAGATGGGACATTTAATATAAAAGAGGGATACATAATCATTCAGCAGCAACAAACAAATAAAGTTCCGCATCAAGCATTCTCCTTATGTTGGAACCATGCAACACTACCTAAGGCTGGTTGCTTCGCTTGGATAGCACTAAGAAAAGGAGCCCTCACCAACAATCGATTAAACAAACTCCACATATCTCAACCATTTAAATGTTTACTATGTGATCTCAAGCTCGAAGATGTGGATCACCTTTTTCTTAAGTGTCATTTTGCGCAACAGTGCTGGATATACGTTCTTGGCAAATTGAACTATTTCACACCCCTTCCCAACACACTATGGGATCTCTTTCAAGCTTGGCTAGAATTATACTCAAATTCACTCTTCTCTTCCTTATGGAAATGTATTCCAACTATAGTGGTTTGGTCTCTGTGGTGGGAAATAAATAGGAGAATCTTCTGACAGAATCCTTCTCCACTAGATTCAGTTCAGACATGTATGGAAAATTCCATATCTGAAGTAGTAAATGCAAGTCATAGGAGGGTTAAATCCAACCCAGTACTAACAAGTTGAGACAGCTCTGTCACTCGAGAATGGAAAGGAATCCATGTCCCAATTGGTTGGGGACAACGTGACTAGACTAGGCAAACACAATATCGGGATTCCATTCATTGACTTCCCCCTCAGCTTAAAACTGTCAAAATAAACTTTGATGGTGCATCAAGAGGAAATCCAGGAAAATCAGGGATAGGTGTATGCATCAAAGATCATAACAGAGTTGTATTGGCTATCAAAACATCCCCACTTCCTATAGGATATAACAACATTGCAGAAGCACAAGCCTTAATCCAAGGGCTCGTTCTAGCAAAAAAAGGCACATTTGAAAACATTCATGTTGAAGGTGATTCCTTGGTCATTATAAACGCGTGCATCAAAAGGGAGATCTAGAATTGGAAATTAAGGTACATCCTCCAACAAATTTGGATACTACAGGACTAATTTTTAGACCTCTTCATCTCCCACACCCTGAGAGAAGGGAACAATGTTGCAAATTATCTTTCTAACTTAGGTTGTGATGGACTTGAGCATGATGACATAAACCCCCATAATTTCATACATAATAACCCTAAGTTAGAAAGATTCATCCAAATTGATATAGATGCACAAAGGGACTAAGGTAATTCCTATACACAACCAAATTCGTGGAGGTATACCTAAACGTAAATGACGTTAGCAACATCCCCTGTGATGTTAAACAATGATGAAAGCTTTAATCCTTGTGCAAAGTACCTCATATGTGATAACACATGGGTTCACAAACAGCTAAAATAGAGTAAATACATTACAAGTGTGACATTAAGTAAGGGATTATAGGCAATTATTAAACCACGTGGCTAATCCAAAATCTTACTCTTTCATATGCAAGGAATCCATATTGAAAGAGATTAATAGTTTCACATGTGTCCTCTGCCCACACGGAGTAGCAACAATGGCCTAAAACTGTGTGTTCAAAACCTGAGCAATCGAAGTTCATCACTCTAAAGTATGAGAGATCCACTTCTGGGCTGAGTTTAAGATTTCACATTACGCAAATAATGACACAGTAGCCCTCATATCTTGTCAATTAATTTTTCTTTAACAAGGAAAAATTACTCATGTAGTCACAAAAACAGAGTAGTAATCAACAGCCATTGTTAAAAATAGAGCTTCATCCACCATTAATACTTGCGATGGAGCCAGCTAATGGAGAATTTTTGCGATGTGATTCTTGTGGGCTTTTGCACGAAGAGCTACTTCCTCGAAATCATAGAATATCTCTCCTCCTGGACGCATCAGAGAATCAACTCCAAGCGAGAATTGACAACTTCCAGCTTGATGCCATGTTCATTGCCACATGCCAATGATCTGTAGAGCCATTCTCCGGGTAATTGGAGAACACATCCTTATTCCACGAATTAAAAAGGTTCTCTTCCCATTGCAAGTTGTATCAATTTTTCTGTCAAATGTGATGGATCTTCTTCAGTCTATGGAATTACTGTTTCTAATAGAAAATAAGGTTGTTCACCCAAAATTCATCTCCGATAATCGGCTTTTGTTAGCAACCCATAAATACAACTTGTGTTCTGGATCTGCCCAAGTAGGTGGGTTGTTTTCCCACCACCAATTACTCGCCAAGCATGAATTTATGGTTGCTTTCGACAGCACTAAGAATACCTTAGAAAAATAGAGCTTCCGCTCTATGAAGAATACTATGCAACTTGTGTCTACAACCTTGGATAAGGAATCTGAAGCCAATATAAAATGCATAGTCTTCACCATGCTTGACATCCTTGAGTGTCCAAATGTATCCTTGTGGACCCTCAATTTGGCGATGATTCAAGCCCCAAATCCAGCAGTTAATGTAACCCCATACCCTGTCACAAACCTCAAATTGCCGTCTGCTGAAGGTATTCAACCAAATGTTGGATTTGTTGTGATGGGTACTTTGCAAAATCAAAATGTGCATGAAAGTGATGGATGGGTCACCCAAATCCCCATTGCTCCTCCTGCAAGTTGGGTCAGTGCTGAGCTCGCTAACGTAGCTCTTCAACAAGAGGAATCATATGTTATGGAAGAATAGTTCTGCACTGGTGGACTGGGATTTAAATTTTGTAAATTTTGACATATATTCAAAATGTAGACATTCTGTAAATCCTATCTTTGGATTTTGGGTTAAAATATGCCAAAACTCGTGATTCTATTCCTACAAAGGATAGCTCACCTCCTAACTGTAATAGGTTAGTGTTAGTTAATTTGTAAAATCTCTTGTATCTGGTGATGATAATAGGTTTTCTTCCTGATTCTTTTCCAGTTGAGCCATTGAATCAGTTAATATAATAAATATATATAGTGGCCAGCCCACTTTTGTTTAAAATAATTTTTTTTTTACTTTTTAAGATATTTTACTATGGGAGGAAATCTAAGGACTTAATTAATTTAATTGAAAATCATTCTTTAAAATAAAATTCAGAAAATAAATTTATTGTTTGTCAGGCCATATTGTTCAAACATCTTATAAAATGAAGCATGTGAGGGAATTCCAAGTTGCGGCAATCTAGGTATTCATAGTAATGAAGAAATGCACGCTGACTTAAAAAAAATATGAAAAGCGTGAAATTAATTCACCAACCATAAGTATGAGGAGAAGAAAAGGTAAAAAAATGCCAAATGACGGAAAATGGTGGACAATTCTTATGTTGCCACCAATGTGGAAAGCCACCCAATCAACTCATAAACTAAATTTAAAAATATATAAGCTTCGATGACCAGGATACCTGTAGGAATTACGAAGAAGGCGAAAACAAAGTGAAATGACATGGGAGTTGGAGAGTGGATGAAAAATGATTGGATGACATGCTCTGAATGGTCGTTCATTATTTTTCATGAACCTGTATCCAATCGTCGATATTTATTTGGAATGAATAGATTAAACCCTAACATATACACAAAAAGCTCCCCGAAAATAATAGATGGTTGTAGGCAGTGCAATGGTCAGGCAGATAGTTGGGACCCTTTGCAGTCAATTTTGTCACCTCTTTGTGTAGCCGTTCTAGGGATTTGAAGGGTAGTTTGCTTATTGTTTTTGATAGCAGGAAAAAATGGGTTTTGAATGGGGACCCAAAACCCCTAGTTACCCAAAAAATAGGTAGTTTACTTATTGTTGATATAATCATAATTGTAGTATTTTGTAGCAAGCATTTAAGGAGTATTATTAGCCCTCCATCCTGCGAAATAGAACCCAAAACAGTCGTTGTTGGACGTCTTTCTTTAATTCCTGTTACCTAGTCTTATTTGAAAGGGATGACCTATTTTTTGAAATCAAGGTTCAAAAATTATAAAAAGGAGTGGACGACCATTAAAATAATCTCATTCGTTTGTTTTTTTACCTCGTTTTCTGTCATCGTCAATCATTTTTTTTGCCTCTTTTCGTTGTCGTTGATATATGTTGTCCCCCGGTTTTATACTATCGATCTTGCAATGTCTTTCTAACTCCACCATCCGCTAACCCAAAGTATCTTGCTTTTATATGTTCACATATAAACATGATGCTTTTTTGTCCGTGTGGGTAGAGAATTAATTAACTTATTTTGGGTTTCAATTGTTTTTTTATTTTTGTTTTATTTAAATTTTTTAATAGATAGTTAATTTGAGTTACATTTGTCTGTCATTTGTGCACCTCTCTAGAAGAGTATGCACCATTGATTCTTTTAATGGTCGTCCACCATTGCCCGTCATTTTTTTACCCTCTACTTGTACTTATGCAGGGAAAATTAATTTTGCATTGTTTTAGATTTATTTAATCATGGTGCATTTCTTGATTACTTGAATAGAATGCCATCTTGGTGCGAGTTCCCACGTTTTAGAAAATAAAAAATATTTTCAAACTTAAAAACTATGTTTCATAAGAGATTTTATTTTAAAAAGTGATTTCAGAATAAATTCATTTCATTATCAAAAATAACTGAATATATGACAAGGCCAATCTCATGTTTTAGATCAACGATTCGCATTTGCATCGAACTGTTCTTCCGAATAATTGAATAGTTTCCACTCAGCTAATCCTTTGTTTGATCACTTTTTTGTGTAAAAATGAAGACAGAATCGAACATTTCAGGAGCATCATCCTCGGGAATTTCATCCCCATTTCATAAACTGAAGCTGCGGTCTCTTTCCACAGAAGGATTGAATTCGCCCGTTGTGATATCATGTCACTGCGATTTGCAGGTTCCCATTTTGCCCACAAGAGCCCTGAAGTGCTTGCTCTTCTCATTCTCCAAAAACACGATGATATTGCCCTCTAATTTGTCACCTTAAAAACGGGCTTCTCCACCTACGATTTCTTTCAACTCTCCGCCGCCAAAATTGCGGTTTGAATACTGATATTAATGTGGTGATTGGAGAGGTGATAAAGAGTCGTGAAGGATTTATTTTAGAGAGAGAAATCTACCATTAGGAGGATAGAAAGTAGCCATGATTCAAGAAAGATCATGACCCACCTGCTCTAAAGATCAGCTTTCTAAAGTTTACAAAACCCCAATACTATGAAAAGCTTCTCAGTATTCTCTAAGCGGGTATTGATATATCTTCTTTGTTAAAGGCATACAATAATTTTGACAGCCTGGATCTCTTAGCTTCAGTCCACAACAGACGATCGCTTATATCTTTCTCATCCTAAAGCTTGAAAAGTTTTAGATGAACTTTTGTGCCCGTGAAGATCAAGGATCTGGAAATTGGGAAGCGGAGTGAATCTTATGTGATTTATGGCATACTGTGTGCTAAGGAGGGATGGAGACAGGGCATTCCCCAGCTGTCCCGCCACTGCCACCGCCACCACCACCAGGACATCCAAAGACAGCGGAGACATGTCAAAAACTATTATTTAAAAAAAAAACATTCTTTTTTATGGACAGTGACACAATCATTCGCCATTGTTTATATGTAGCCCTTATACATTGAAATTAATCATATATGAAAATAGAATTGGAAAATGAATTGATGGATACATGGAATATGACAATGGTGAATGACTGTATCACTGTCCATAAAATATCAGTCATTTGCAATAGTCATATTTAACATATTTGACGCATAAAATTCATATCTTAATATTTAACATATTTGACGCATAAAATTCATATCTTAATATTTAGCATTTAGAATTCTGTTGTTTTACTAATTTGCCAAATTTTCATTTGAAATGTAATTTTTATACATCTTTTCAGAACTTATATATATATATATATATATATATATATATATATATATATATATAAAAGCACCGCACACCCCGTTGTCCCCGAACTTAGACGTCCCTTTGTCCCTCATCCAAAACTCAATGGAGCACAACTTACGACACTGTTTGATTGAATTTTTTATTAGGATAAAATGAAAACAAAAGTCCCACTCCTATTACAAAGCATGTTTATAGGTAGAGACAAATGCAACGACCTCTCAAATGTGACTAAGAAACAACTGCAGCAATGTTGCCAAGCACAAATCAACACCTACAACCAAAAAATAGAGTGCCCAGGGTCCAACCTAAAGAATGCCAGACGATTTAATCGTTTTTCCTCAAATTATTATGTTCAAACATATTTGATGATCTTTTAGAGCCTTTCATTTTTGTTTTTTAAGACATGACTACTATGGTTCAATCTGTCATTCACTTGAAGGACAGTGACATGCTTGTGTAATGAGGCAAAAATAGATGAATTCAATTGGAAGGAATGACAATTTGAAATGCTTTATTGTGTGCTTGTCTACAAAGACTTAAAATATGAACAAGATTTGGCTGGCTTCATTGGTTTTATTTGGTCTACATGGAGGTGTGGAGGCCCTTTCAATAGTTTAATGGTGCTTGTTACTGGTAGCTGTTAAGTGTTGCTTTTACACAATGTTTGTAGGTGTCCTGCCTCTACCTTATCACTAGATCCACTGAAGCGATTCAAGTGAAGCTTTGAAATCCACTCTTTTCTACTCGACCCAATCCCAAATGACTACTCTTACAATCCCTTACCTCAGCTCAGGATCCACTTCCTCAACTCAAACCAGGAGGGCTAAAATGATGGGAGAAGGGAAGCAAATAAACAAATGAGATCATGAAGGCCTTATATATTCGTTACATAGTCTGAATACGATCAAAAGATGCACAAAATCATGCATAATCGAAAATGCAGAAGATTGGTTAATCAAAAACCATCAAGAACCGTCATTCATTTTACGATTATGCTGGATGCCACTGGTTCAATCAGATAAGTAAAATCACTATCAGTCCACGAACCTCAAAATTAGCTCTTTCACTTGTAAATGGGTCAAATAATGTTCATAGAAGTGTATCATGTTTAAGTGCAAATGGGTGCAAGTGATCATATGACTCAGTTGAGGTACAAAATATATCTATCAGTGTACCATGTCGGGAATCGTGATGATTGTGGTTGATCATGATTATCTGTGATCAGAGTAATCTCTGCTTTTGTGAAGAAAAAATTAAGAGGTGAGAACTATCTATCACGAACCACTTGATTTTTGCAAAGATGTATCAAAATCGAGGTATAAAGTCTCCTTTCGAAGGAAGAGGCACAAGCTCTTTTTTTCCACAAAAATTGAGAGGTAAGCAATCTATTTTTCCAACCACTCAAAAGGGAAATCCAATATCAAGAAATAAGCTATCATATAAATCAAGGGAGAGATGTAAGCTCAATTTTGCTTCCGAAAATATAGATAAGTTTAATCTGCAGTACACAACACCTTTGCGTCATCAATACTTTCTTGCTTTATTCTGCCAAAGATCAATTGTTTTGTTTCTTGTTTATCATATCGTAGCCCAACTTCGGTGATTGCTGAATATTGTTTCTTGCTGAGGGAACGAAAAGCCTTTTTGGCTACGTTGAGGCTGGAATGGATGTAAACCGTCTATCAAAGACTGCAAATTCTTTAACCAAGGCTTGGTAGACTGGAAGAGCTTCTGGTTTGAAGCCATTCGTCACAGTCTCCGACATACCTTTCTCTGTGCTTTCAGCCTGCTCAGCGAATCAATTCATCGGAGGAGGATCCACCCAAGTGTCTGTGGAATTTCCAAAGATTTGTTCTCTCGTGACTTGGTGTGAATGGGGATCCACATATTCCGAGTTGTCCTCGAAAAATAATTTGGCGGAAAATGAATCTGCAGTGGACAGGGGATTCCATTCTTGACCTGTTACGCCTAAGATGTCGATGTGTGTAGGTTTTGCTTCGATGCGGGAGCAGAGGCGGATTCCCTGCGGATGCCTGTAGGAAGCTCATCCCCACGCATTTCAGGCTGCCATGTTACTTCTACGGCCCTATTACTTTCAGTCTTCCACGGTCCTGTGACTTCCTCTGTCGTAATAATTGACAAAGAGCCGACCAATTGATGAACAAGTCTCGGCTGAAAGGAATCGGTGGATGGAAACAGAGAATTCTTCAAGTTCTTTAATGAAGAGTAGGCGGACCTGCTGCTGTCGAAGCGCTTATGGGACGGGAAGGGATCCAGCTGAAGATGAAATATGGGATGGGGGGCCACCACACTGCGGACCCCAAGCCCTATTTTTGGACCAGTGGTTTCTGTTTTAAGTTTAAAACTTTCTGTTTTAAGTTTAAGACATTTTTAAATAGTCCTACGTGGCTTGGTATTTCTTTTTTGATGCACAACTCTGATACTGTTAATTTCTGGGACACTTACCGTTGCTGGTTAGCTTTTTTGTTGTGGTTTTTGATAGAGGTAGATAGTTTACCTGCTTTTACTTTTGCTTTATAATTATTATATTCATTTTTTATTATATATAATTAATATATTTAAATTTTAACATATACAATTATAATTAATATATATTTATATTCTTTATACATTTTGGACGTATCCAAACCTATAAATAAAAATTTGGTAATATTCTTTTATTTTTAATTTATAATTATTATATTCAAATTTTTTAAATATAATTTTATAAATAATATATTTATGTTTTAACATATATAATTATAAATAATATATATTTATATTTTTAATACTTTTTGTATGGACGTATCCATGTATCCGATTCGGATTTGGTATCTTAGTTTATTTTAATTTCATTTATTATTATTATTATTATTATTATTATATGTTGTGAAGTATTATATTGATCAATGAAAAACAATATATTATATATTAATTATATTATAATTTTTGTGTGTGTGTGTGTGTGTGTGTGTGTGTGTGTGTGTGTGTGTGTGTGTGTGTGTGTGTCTATAT
>MU226181.1:1376853-1406855 GCA_018584345.1 Thuja plicata | reverse complement strand
GATTGATCTGCTTCATCCATTTGAACATGTGGTCGAACGATCTATTCTCTTGCACAAGAACAACAACCGTTTTAATTGGCCCCTCCATTTTGATCTCCCCCATTTATTTTCTGCAAAGAAAATCGACAAGACTACAATATTTTGCAGAAAATAGAAGGGTTTCTTCGGTTAAATAGAGAAGAAATCTAGAGATGGATAATTCTATTACAGTACATATGAGGCATCTGAAAATCACCCAGCAACTCTTGTAAAGCGACGTAAATCTACAAATGCATAAATGAAGCACTATGGGTTGCTACGATGTCCACATCCAGACGTCTCTTCCAATGCTAGGCAGAAGCACTGCAGCTTGCTGCGATGGCCACATCCACACGTCTCTTCCAATGCCAGGCAGAGATAATGCAAATAATGACAAAAAGTAAGAACCAACTATTAAATTGAAAAATCAGCCTGGCCTTTCTCATATGAAACGTCTACGGCGTAATAAAAAAAAAAATTTGGCAAATTGAAAGAATATGATGGTTTTTCTTTTTTACTTTGTTTGGGAAGTCACTTCATTATATGATATTGAGTATATTGTAAGAGGTCTTAATTTTTGTTTAGGTTAAGAGTTTGTGGAGTTGTTTATTATGATGGTGAAATAATATCAAGAAAATTTTGAAGCCTTCTAGTTAGTAGATAGATGCATATGTTTACAATGAACATATATATGTGAGTTTTTTTATTTATTGTTAGCAATTATTGTACTTGGAAATATAATGATAAATAGTAAATAGAATACATAATTAATTAAGAACCAATAATAGTAAAGATTATATACATTAAATTTAAATATTATATTTCAAATTTTGATAAGGACTAACAATATTAGATTTCATTATTGAAATAATGATATAGTTGGTGGATGGATGTGTTTATTCGAAATGAACATAGTGACTTTGATGAGAGATGACGCTAGAAACCAAAATCTAGTTTCAAATTTTCTTTAGTTAATTGATTTTGGATTATGTTTAATTATCCATTCTTCAATGAGTAAAAATGTTGATTTTGTTTGAGCAATATATTATTAATTACCTACTTGTTTGATGTGAAAATGTACTTTTTTATTCAAGTGATGATAAAAATAGATGTTAATATTAGTTCGTGGAGTACACATAATTGAATTTTTTTTTGTTAGTAAAGTTTGAAGCAACTTTTGCTAGTTTAAAATAGAGGTTACTTTTATTAGTTTTTTAATTCTTTCTGTGTTGCATAGAGCAAGCCGTGACATGTTAGTTAGACTTGTTAAGAAAAAGAAAATGGGTAAAAATAAATTATAATATTATTTTTTTGTAACGAATATGACTAGTTTAGATAAATGCATGAATTTTTTAAAATTTTGATATAAAATCATGATTTGAATGTTGTACATAGATAAGAAATAACATATACTATCTGTAAATTATGTATATATGAAAATGAGAATATGTCTTAGCCTTCCTATTTAATGTGTTGAATGACCATAAAATTTATAAGAAATTAAAATAAGTTGAAAGATAAATAGTTATAATTGGAAAAGGGAAAAAAAAGATAGATATGAGTAATGAGGCCACTATAAAAGCTTCTTATAATATGTGGGATTATAAATACAAAATTCTGACTCTTTCTTAGTAGAGAAACATGTGAGAGATTGAAAGTGAACTAAAATAATAATAGGTTGAGTACTTGGACACAAAGAATTAGTGCCTTAAAATCAAAATCATTTAAAAATAATAGTTAACATAAGAGATAGAAATCTAGGTAAAAATATAATAACATAACTTGGTTAATCGTGACACAAATTATCTGATATTTTTTTCTAGAGAACACAATAGAATTAAAATTATAATGTTTAATTGGACAGACTTTACGGGACTGATTAATTTTTTTGATGTCAATATACATTTTGAGAATTAAAATTATAATGTTTCATTGGACAGACTTTACGGGACTGATTAATTTTTTTGATGTCAATATACATTTTGAAGTGAAATATTGGTAAATGTTGCAGCACTTTGTAACATTTTTCTTTTGTCGATGCATCTTGTGAATGTTGTTGCGGAAAGCGATGGTGGTGTATACAAGGATTGAATATTGCTTTTGCAAAATAGCAACCTGAACAAGGAAGGAACATTGAAAATCAACAATTAGAATTCAATAAAAAAACATAGTGCATTTAATGGAGACAACAAAATTTAAGTTAAAGTCAATCATGTGAAAATCCACCTTGGCTTTTTATGTGAGATTTTGTGATGGACTGAAAATGATAACAGTGTCTTATGGCTGTCCCATTGTAACTTCATGCCTGCACTTAGTGAATAGTTAATCTATACATGGTGAATGAAAGGGGGAAGAGAGACTTAACAAAAGTCATCATAGATAATGAAAAGAAGACACTGATAAAGTCAAGTGAAAGGTTATTATTGTATGCGGGGAATTGAGGTTGTTAAAAAACTAGTTTATCTAGGAAACTACCAAGGCTATACTATATGATCAATGTATCAACATTGTTTGTGGGGGAAGAGTGAGAGTTGCAACTTGCAATCATGTGAATGCTTAAGTTAGCAGCATGAATGACTGTTTTTTTATAGGAATGTAGAGAAGCAAAAGATATCTGATGTAGATTAACTATCATTGGATGTAATTGTTACAAGTATGATTCCATCACCTATATCATGCAATTGACTATCTATATTAAAAGATACAAATACTAATTCAATTCAAATATATATATTTATATAATATAATATCTTTTTGCGATCAAATAAATTAACATTATGATGAGAATCACAACATAAAGTAAGTAGAGATCAAATTTAAACTCTACATATAAAAGTAAACCTTACTAGAACTCGAACAAAGTCTCAGATGCAACAAAGTGTAGCTGAGACAGTGTTATGCCTATGCTATATGAAGAATTTGTGGAGATTCGGTGTGGAGAGACACTATTTGACAATAGGAAAAATTGTGAAATACACAAGTCGCTACAAAGTCTTGTAAATAAGGTGAAAGAATTTAAAAGTTGGTTGTAAACAAAATAGGGTACCTGAGAAAGTGCTATGATTGTGGTGTACGAAGACACAAAGAATCCATGCACATTTGTTGTGGAGGAACAACGTTTTCCACTAGCGAAAATTTATAAAATGCTTAAGTCGCTACAAAGTATTGTAAATAGGCTGAAAGAATATAAAAGTTTAAAGTCTTAAAGCTGCAGTATAAAAATAGATAAAGCATTTTAAAGCAAAAGGAAAATGACGTGAACGAAAGAAACCAAATTGAAATTACATAGTGTGAGAAACAAGAAGGAAGTTATAGTGCAATGTGTATCTATAAGTTAAGTAAATACATGTTGGATTCTTGGGTCTTGGTCTAATTTCTCTGATATGAATGGAGAAAGAAGATATAATGATACGCGTGGAGGAAAGTACCAATTATAGAAAGAAAGTGATATGTGAGGAGATAACATCGAAAATTGAGACCCGATCTTAAGAGATACCCAATGCTGGGATATCTCACTGATGCGATGTTTGGCTAGATTTTTTTGTTGCTGTGAAGTCGTAAATTCTTTTTCTACAATATTGATTTAATAGAAAGGAGATTTTTGCTGGACGATTGTAGATATGATGTAAGGATCAATACTAATTTTTTGGTCAACCATGCCAAACTTGGGCTCCAATGATGAAATTTTTTGGAACACTGTAACTCTATTGAGTGGTCTTCCAATCATAGATTGAGATTTCAGTTTTGGCTATACTCTTGTCTTGTTCAACCACTGGTTTCCAACATAATTGTTAGTTTTGTCTCAAGGCTTCCTGTAGCAGAACAAAACCGCTTCTTTTTGCCCATTCAAGAAGCTAGTTTAAGAGTTAGTTGGTAGTTAGGGAAACTGAACTAGTTGGTTCAGCATCAGTTTTGGGGAAGCTAGTCCGTTTGAGAATGGGGTATCACAAACAACATGAGACTGTTGGAGGTAGAGGAAGCGGACCCAGAATTCAATCATGCCAGAATAAGAATATGAGAAGTCAATTTTAGGGGAGGATCAACGAATGGAGATTGACATCACTTACTAGTCAAGTCTCTATTGACCATGATTCGATCCTTGAAGGATCGAATAAAAATTGTAGTTGACAATAGAATTGGAAATAATTCAATAAGTTTATTCTTTTCTATTCTGAGTTATTTGGCACTCTAATAGAGGAGATTGACATGAATGTTTATATTCTGTGATGCCAATTGAGTCTAAACAATCAGAAGTCTGTAGTTTTGTTCAACTAATCCATGTAGGATCATCTAGTGTTGCTATCGTCTTTTGAATTTGGAGTATTGGAAGCAAGACTTTGGTTTCTCTATTTCTTGGGTCCAATTGGAGTTATTTGGTTAAGAATATTGTAATGAATTTTATTCCTCATCAATCATACATGTCACACTCCGCAATTAGGATTCTATAAAAATAACGGTGGTTTGCCTTGTACGTTCTTCATTCATTACATCACCATTCTTTGTTTAATTTACTGTCATATTGGTGTTGAGAAAGGCTTGCCATCATTTGGTATTAGAGCCTTAAGGTCTGGGAGTTTGAGGAAAAGATAGTATGCTGGACCGAGAAGAAAACATTGGGGAGGTGGTAGAAGAGGTCAGAATAAGGGAATATATGAAATGTTGCAGAGCATCACTGCAACGTTGGATGCCATGGAGAGGGCACAAAGAAGAGGCGTGGTGATTAATGAGGGCAGTGACCTGGAAGAATAAGAGGAACCCCAAATCAATGATGAAGCTATTGCAGAATCGGTTGTAGAAGATGTGAGATTTATAAGAGCAATCGCCTGTTGGTATTTGATTGAGACTGTTGGTATTACAAATTGCTGATTATTGTGGTGCAATGATCAAGAGTCATTTATATTGTTGTTATTGATGTCAACTAAGTCTTTATAGTGGAATTGAGTGAATATCATTCATACTATGCAATATGTAAAGAGAAGGTATAATCGACAAGATGGTGTACTAAGTTTTGGTTAAGTTCAGACAATCGGTGGACTGTAAACATTATTTTGGTGAAGATCATGATATATACATAATTGCGTGGAGCGGTCACAGATAAAGTCAACAAGATCACATTGCAACGTGGTTCCAACAACAACACATTTGGTTGAGCGCTAATAAATTTTTGAGAGACACAGGCATTAAGACAGGTAGAATTGTTATGTTCTTGATCAACCGATCAGTGATCACAGAGCAGTGAATGGTAAAGTGTATGCGATTATTTCTAATGATATGATGATGTGGAATAAAGGTTATACATCCAAAATTTATTTGTACTTATATGATCGATGCAAGCATTTAAGAAAGATTCAAGGGATCACAATGGAAATGTAAAAATGAGTTAAGTTATTTTGGAGATATAAACTTGCAGATCTTATCCTGACCTAACGTGCTCATGGTAAATCATTTTTCTCATTGAGATTATCAATTAGACACAGGGAGCTATTTTGGGAAATCAATTTGAAGATCATTTTCAAGTCAGTGCAAATTATTTAATTAATAAATCAGAGAGAGTTAAAAGTTGTTGTTACAAGAATTGTTGTTGTTGAAAAAGTTTTTGGTGATTGGGGTTTTATGAGTTCAAGTTGAAGTTGCGAAAAGAGATCAGAGAGAAGAGTACAGAGTATATAGTGTGAAGAGCTTATAGGATCTCCTAAGTAATTAGTGCTACATTCAAATCAGCCTATTTGTTTCACGGAATTTGTGTATGTTGGAATAGCCAATTCTGGAATTCAACTTAATTCTAGAATTTTGCTATTCTGAAAATGAATTCTAGAATATGGGCTGAACCCATTTGGTCCACTCGGAAGATGACTGAGAAGATGCATAATAAATTTTAATTGTTTATTTCATAATCTTTTAAATACGGTCTGTATATATGTGTATATATACACATATACACGCATGTGTGTATATGTGTATGCATGTGTGTATATACACACATGTCTACACATATACACACGTGTGTCTATATGTACACACATGTGTCTATATATACATACACATGTGTATATATACACACATGTATACACATATATATGCATGTGTATATATATACATACATGTATACATATACACATGTGTATATATACACATACACACATGTGTGTGTATACACACATGTGTGTGTATACACACATGTGTGTGTATACACACATGTACATATATATACACACATTTGTGCACACACACACAGATATATATATATATATACATGTGTGTGTGTATATACATATACACACATACATATATGTGTTTGTATATATACATATATACACACATTTGTGTATATATACACACACATACACATGTGTGTGTGTGTTTATATCCACACATGTGTGTTTGTATATACACACACATGTGGGTATATATACACATGTGTGTGTATACATATATACACACATATGCATATGTGTGTGAGTATATATGCACACATGTGTGTATATATACACATGTGTATACACACACACACACACACACACACATATATATAAACACACACATACACATACATATACACACATGTGTAAAGCTTAAATTTGGTCTTATAAAAATTGGAATTGGAATACCCAATTCCAATTCCACAAATTTGGGTGGAAGATGCATATTCCCATTTTGGGGCAAAATTGGAATTTGAAAATTCCAATTTTGTAAGATGGACACAAACATGGAATTGGCATTATTCGGAATTAGATAATGTCAATTCTAGTCTAATTCCACCAAAAAAATAGGCCCTTATCTTGTTGTCTTCCTAACAATTGCATCAGGTCAAAATCCTCTAACAAGGTGAACTCTAACAAGTTCTTATTTGTAAATTCTTTAACAGGGTGACTTCTTTATTGAGGTTTTAAATCCTCCAGCGAGGTAGATCATAGCTGATCTTATGTACTCCTAATAGTGTACTAGTCACTTTTAACAGGGTGAACCCTCAGAAAGGGTATTGTATCTCCTAACATGGAAAACTCATATATTGTAGTTATTGGTCTTGTGGGTGTCATCCTCACTGTGGTTTTTTCCCTCTTACAAGGGTTTCCACATGAAAATTTTTGTGTTATTTGTGTGAAATTTGTGAATGCATTTTATTACAATTTCATTGATATTTGCATCGGTTACTTGCTTTATAGAACTGGAAAGCATTGCAGTAATTATTTTGTTAAGAAGTTGAATTAGGTAAATATCTATTTGTACTGATTCACCCCCTCTCAATACCTATCATTCCCATCAATTGGTATCAAAGCATAGATCCTCTTGGTGATAATTCTAAGAACTTATGGTAAAGATCCATTATCATGGAGGAGTACAGGTATGAGATGCAACCTTATAATGCTAACAAGATGATCGGGGAGCTAAAGGAAAACCTATGATATTCTCTTGCAAAGAGGAGAGAACCTGCTAATAAACTAAGAGAAAGTCAAGGTTACATAGAACAAGTGTATGAAGGAAGTACATTTGAAGAATCTGAAGAATCTGTAGAAAATCTTTTGGAAAAGAACAAGAATCTCAAAGAACACATGACTAATATGAAAAGAGAACTAGAAACTCAGTCTGTCAAAATGTGTGAAGATTTGGAAGAGAAAAGGAGTGCAGTAGCTGCTAAGAAAATTGTTGATGATGCCCTAAAAGAATAAGATGAAGAACTTGTCAAACTAAGACAGGAATATACCCTATATCAGAGTCAAATGCAGAATACTATTACAGAGAACTTTCAAGTATTAGCTGAGAATGAAACACTAAGGAAGATGAATGTATCATTGAGGAAAGAACTAGAAACTGAGAAAGAAGCAAATTAAAAATTGAGAAAGTACAATGAAAGCTCACAAAATCTTGATGAACAACCGAAGAGTCAAAGAAGACACAAAGATACAACCAGTCTAGGTTATTCAAGAGAAGAATCATTTGAAGTTGGAGATTTCTCTAATGCTGAGCCTAAGGAGGCATAGAACAATTAGAAGGTAGATTCAATCAATCTAGGTAATAAATCTAACAAACCTACTTTCTATAACCATACAAAGTTTTATCATACTACAAATGTGTGTAGAAGCATACCGATGAATAGACCCTACTCTTTTAATGGTTATTATTACAATTTTCACAAGTATGGTCATGCGACATATGAGTGTAGATCTAGCAGTAGCTCTAGTAGTGGTAACTTTGATGGATATTATTTTTCATGCAACAAGTATGGACACAAATTTGAAAATTGTAGGTCAAGAGTTTTTGCACCTAGGTCACCTATTCCACCGGTGAATACTATTAGAAGGGAAACACAATTCAACACACCATGTTCTATATGTGGCAACTACAGAAACCTTGCAATGAATTGTAGAATGAGAAGTATGAGAGGTAATGCTGGTCATTGGAGATCAACCCATAAAGCATATTTTTTCTATAATAAGATAGGTCACATAGAAAAAAAAATGTCGGTTTAAGAATCAATCACCTCATCAGTCTGAAGATGGAAAAGGAAAGCAGGTTTATAATATTGATGAAGTTAGAAGTGATATGAAGAAGACTTGGGTAAAGAAAGGAGAATTGAATTATTCTGAGTTGACTATGAACTCCACAAGTCTAGGAAATGTGGAGGTTCCATTGGTAAACTAAGCATACTATTTTCTTAGGGGAGCACCCAAAAGACAAATCCATTACCGATCCCCTAGATTCAAAGAGCGATAAAGATATATATGCACATTATGGTGTAAGTTTCTATGATTTTATAGTTTGATATTTTACATGGATCGCACTAGGATTCCAAGGTCAATTATCTATTTGAGAGTATTTATTAATGTTGGTTGAGCACCAACCGATGATTAAGTGTTAAGCGGTAACATGTCACTATTCCTACCATTGATGTATGCAACGTTTATTTCTCTAGCGGTATATATAAATAAAGGAGTAACTTATTTTCACACTTTTTCACTTTCATCTGAAGAATTAGTAGAGCTATCTTGAGCTAATGTGTGCATAGCTACTTTTGTGATTAAGATCTAGTGCCTATTTCAAATCGCATTTTTGAGGAACTCTTACCTGTGCAGTGCAAGTTATCATTTCAGTCAGAGGTCAAAATTGTGTGTTGTTATAGTTGATTGTAATGGCAGAGAACATTAACTCACCTATTCTAGTGAACATTTCTGAGGAGTCTGAACCCGTATCCAAATTTCATTTAAGAAAAGCTACTAAGTTAGATATATCCATACTGAAACCTTAGAAATTGATGAAACTTTCAAAACAATTAAGGATTCACGATAAAAGGAACAAGATGAAATCCAAGAAGAAGAAGAACACAAGTATTAAAGAAATCTAGAGACATCCTAGCTGAGTTATTACTTGTGGTAACATATGATGAAGATGACATGCCTATTGATCAGATGGACACACTTGTACAAGCTATTCTACATCAAGGCCTAGACTTGCAGACGACTGTAGTTAAGAATGGATAGGAGAATCTAGAAAAGAAGATGACAGAAAAGATTATGGAAAAGATTGTTGAAGACAAGATTAAATTATCAGACTTGATAGATAAAGTTAAGAGTACATCGATTGAGGTAATTCAACTGACTATCAAACTATCAAGGCATTCAAACTTTGTTCAAGATTTGGAACAAAGACGAGCTGAAGCTGAGAATGAATTGGAGAACTTAAGCGATCAACTTGACCCATTTTCAAGTTTGTTCACAACTTACAGTCATCAAGTAATGAAAATCAATCACAAGGTTAAGAAAATTCAAATTGACCAAGAGTAGATATTGATCACTCTACTAGAAATTCAATCCACTTTATCTCCTACAATAACAGTGGTGCATTAAAATGTGAAACAAGTAGAAGTTGTACTTACATTGCCAGACATGAATACTTTAAATAGCATGGAAGAGATAATATCGAGTTTGATTGAGTAGATTGGGGCTATGAAGTACTTGCAGAAGCTATGGGAAACAACCTTGAGTTCAAAAAAAATCATTTCAAGGTAATTTTTCAGAGGATGTAAGTATGATTTTGAGAACACATATTCAAGTTTTTTTGTACCTTTGTCATTGTTTTCAAAGGGGGAGAATATGAATGGTTAAGTACATGTATGGGGAAGTATATGCATTTATGTAGGGAGTCATAAGTTGATATTATAATTGCACAATTGTTGAAGTGAGTATACGTTGTATATGTTTGCCATCAATGCCAAAGGGCAGGATTGTTGATATTACAGATTATTGACAATTGTGGTGTAGTGATCAAGAATCATTTATATTATTGGCCTTGATGTCAACTATGCAACTGGTAAAGAGAAGGTATGATCAGTAAGATGGTGTACTAAGTTTTGGTTAAGTTCAAACAATCGATAGGCTATGTAAACATTATTTTTATGAAGATCATGATATATACCTAATTATGTGGAGTGGTCATAGATAAAGACTCAACAAGAACACATTTCAATGTGGTTCCAACCACAAAAAATTTGGTTGAGCCATAGTAAAATTTTGAGAGACACATGCATTAAGATAGGTAGAACTTTTATGTTCTTGATGAACTGGTTAGTAGATCACAGAGCGGTGAATGGTAAATTGTATGTGCTCATTTCTAATGATATGATTGCATGGAATAAAGGTTATACATCTAATTTATTTGTATTTACACGATTGATGCAAAAATTTAAGACAGATTCAAGGGATCACATTGGAAATGTAAAAATGAGTTAAGTTATCTTAAAGATATAAACTTGCAGATCTTATCCTAACCTAATGTGGTCATGGTAAATCATTCTTATCATCGAGATTTTCAATTAGACACATGGAGCTGTCGTGGGAAATCAATTTCAAGATCATTTTCAAGTTGGTGCAAATTTTTTATTGAAGAAATCAAAGAGAGAGTTAAAAGTTGTTACAAGAGGAGTTGTTGTTGAAATCTTTTTTGGTTATTAGGGTTTTATGAGTTCAAGTTGAAGCTGTGATCAGAGATATGGGAGAAGAGTACAAAGTACAAAGTATGAAGAGATTAAATAGGATATTTTAAGAAATCAGTGCTACATTCATATCATTTATCTTGTTGTCTTCCTAAAAGTTGCAGCAGGTCAAAATCCTCTAACAAGGTGAACTCTAACAAGTTCTTATTTGTAAATCCTTTAACAGGGTGACTTCTTTATTGATGTTTTAAATCTTCTAGTGAGGTAGTTCATAGTTGATCTTATTATATTCCTAACTATATACTAGTCACTTTTAATAGGGTGAGCCCTCAGAAATGTTATTGTAGCTCCTAATAGGGCAAACTTATATACTGCAATTATTGAGCTTGTGGGTGTCATCTCGATTGTGGTTTTTTCCCTCTTACAACATTTTCCATGTGAAAATTACTGTGTTATGTGTGTGAAATTTTTGGATTCTATTTATTCCTTTTTCATTCATATTTGCATTAGTTACTTTCTTTATAGAACTGGAAAGCATTACGATAGTTATTTTCTTCAGAAGTTGAATTAGGTAAAGATCTATTTGTACTTATTCAGCCCCCCTCTTAGTGTCTATCATTCTCATCAGCACGAGTGTAGGATCCAGGCCTAAAGTATAGGTTTTTACATATTCTAGAAGCCTTAATGGTGACGAAATTATTTTGTTTGGATTAATGAACTTAATAAATATTTTGAGTTTTAAGGAGTTGTGGAAGAAAAGAGTGTGAAGTTTTCTTGTACAAGATTGAATGGCCATGCTACAATGTGGTGAGATTATTTCGAAGTGGAGAGGCACAATAAGAATAAAGAGAGGAATAATTCATGGGATAGAATGGTTTCTAAGTTGAAGGCTATGTTTTTTCTGAGTGATTATCAAATCAATATTTTCATAAGATTGCAGAATCCCAAACAAAAAGAGATGTTAGTAAAAGACTATACTAAAGAATTTTATAAGTTAGTGATTAGATGTGTCCATAGTGAAGAAAACATTGAAAAATTGTCCAAATATATGAATGGTTTGAATTATAATGTGGTGGATGAGATGAGTCTTATAGCCCCTAGAACTCTTGAGGAGGCTTATCAGTTCTCTCTTAAGGAAGAGGAGAAGCTTATGAGAAATAAAAGTTGACAAGAAAAAGGGAGAGGAAGAGGTTATGCAAGAAGATGACAATATGTTGATAAGAACAACAACAATATCAAAATGGGAAAACAAGTAGTTCTATTTGACTAGAAATTGAAGAGAGAGGATTTTATCAAAATAGAAGAGTTAGATCATCTTGAAGAGGTGGTTATCAAGGAAGAGGAATATGTTTTGTTCGGTAAATGTTTAAGTGAAATCAGTATGTTGGTCATAAGAGTTGGGAGTATCCTCAATTTCTACATGATGGACAAACAATGCTCAAAAGAAGAAATTTGATTATGCAAGAAGATCAAGAAAGTGTGGGATCAACCTCTCCTCACAATGAGGATCCTGAGTCAATAGAATCTTTGTTTTTAAAGTGAGTATTGTTGAAACCACCAAAGGAAAGTCAAGAACCAGTACAAAGGATATCTTTTTTAGAACAAAGTTTAAGGAAAAAGGTAAGTGTTGCAAACTTATTATAGATATTGGTAGTACTAAGAATTTAGTGGATTTTGAAATAATGGATAAGCTAGGACTTGAGAAGATTAAACATCCTTCACCTTATAAATTTTATTTGTTACAAAGGAGCATCAATTGTTGGTAGATGAGTGGGATTTGGTTGAATTTTAAATAGGAAGCTATAAGGATAGTGTAATGTGTGATATCATGTCCAGGGATGCATGTCATGTGTTTCTTGGTAGACCTTGGCAGTTTGACAAGAAGGCTATAGATGATGGATAAAATAAAACTTATACTTTGGAGAAGGATGGTACAAACTAACACTTAAACTTTGGAGAAGGATGACCTAAAACATGCCTTATTGTCTTTACAAGAGCCAAAAGAGGACAGTCATTGTGGCCATAAAAAGGTGATATTAATAAGGAGGAAAGAGTTCGTAGATGGTGGAGAGAAAAACAAAGTTGGAGAAGTGATGATTAAAGAGGACAAAGGAAGGAAGTTGCATAATGAAGAAGTTATAGAAGTGGGAAGGAGTGCAATAGATGAAAATAGCGATGTGGATTTATTGATACAATTCATAGCAATAGAGAAAGAGTGGATGAAGAAGATTGAGGATATGAAGATGAAAATGAAAATGCATGATGTAGGAGAATGGATTGCAACCTATGACAAAGAATTAATCGCAACAGACTAAGATGGGGTAAAGTTTTTTAAAAATGTTTTATTTTCATTTGAAAAGTTAAATGTTTAGAATAATAAAACAGAATGTAGCAATAAATATTTGTAATAATATTTGTGAGTTTGTGGAGAATGATGGCCACCAATTTGATTTATTGACAAATAGTTTGGTCATAGAGGAAGAAAAGTATGAAAGGATGAATGCAAATTAATATCAAACTATGAAATATTTTGATGATGTAGAGAGACAAATGAAAAATATGAAGTAGTTTTTAGACATGAAAATCTTCAATATTGGTTCTACTAAACTTTGTGTAGCTAAAGGGGTGAGGAGAATTTGGAAGGGAATAGTCAACAATGCATATAACTTCAGACAAGAAGACATAACAATTGTCCGAGAATGATTACTAACCACATAACCCTTTTGATTTGATTACCACGTGTGTTAGAGCCTATGCATCTTTATTCTCTTGGGGTGTCTAGTGCAAGAGCATCAACCTCATGAGTATTTGATCTTTTTTATTTTATTATTTTGGTTATGTTTTGTTGACCTAGTTTTTTATGTTGATTTGGATTTTATTAGTTTTGTCTTAAGGCTTCTTGTAGTAGAACAAAACTCGTTCTTGTTTCTCATTCAAGCAGTTAATTTATGAGTTAGCTGGAAATTAGGGTAACTGAATCAATTAGTTCAACATTAGTTTTGGGCAAGCTAGTTAGTTTAAGAATGGGGTATCATAAACAACATGAAATGGTTGGAGGTAGAAGGAGTGGGACTCAAAAGTCAATCATGTAAGAATAAGAATGTGAGAAGTTGGCTTTAGGGGAGGATCAACAGATGTAGATTGGCATACCTTAGTGGTCAAGTCTTTATTGACCATGAGCTTATCCTTGAAGGATCAAATAAAAATTGTAATTGACAATAGAATTAGATAGATGCAATAAAGTTTAGATTTATCTATTCTAAGTTGGTTGGAACTCTGATAGAGGAGATTGACATGAATCTTTATATTTTGTATTCCAATTGAGTCTAAACAATTTGAAGTCTATAGTTTTTTTGGAATGGTCCATGTAGGATCCTCGGTATTGCTATTGTCTTTTGAATTTGGAGTATTAGAAGCAAGACTATGTTTCTCTATTTCTTGGGTTGAAATTGACTTATTTGCCTAAGCATCCTATAATGAATAATTTATTTATTGTGCAGCCATTTATTCCTCACCAATCAATCTTGTCGCACTCTAGAATAAGGATTCTACAAAAATAATTATGGCTTTCCTTGTGTATTCTTCATTCATTGCATTGTCATTCTCTTTTGAATTTATTGTCCTGTATGTGTTGAGAAAGGGTTTTCATCAAGTGAAGGGGAACTTGACAATTGATTGAGAAATGTAATGAAAGAAAATGACTATATAAGACATATTTTTAGTCAATTGTGAAGTATTCCTCCACAAAATATAGCTTATATGTTCATTCATATAATTAACATTACAAAATATTTTTGTCGACAATATTAATGAAGGGGAACCCTTCAAGCAGTTGTGAAATGTAATTAATGAAAATAAATTTATAAGTCATATTTGTTGTCCATAGTGATGCATTCCTATGTAAATATACACTTTATGTTCATTTTCATAAGTTACAATTTAAAAAGGTTTAATGTTCATTTATGATCTTAGCTTGGCACTCTTAATACTCTTAAATAGCAATAATAGATAACTATGATGCTTTACTATTAAATATCAAAAGTGCCTTGATACATAATTTAATAAATTTCACACTTTCGTAAACTCATATGGTTGATAGGAGGTATTCAAGAATGAATCATTTTAAATAAATAAATGTAATAGTTTAACGTTCATTTTTCCACTTAGACCTTTAAAAGATTATGAAAATGGCTTAAGATAATGAATAGATTTGTTATAGTAAAAAATAATTAATCTCTCTAGATGTATGCAAATGAAAATAGGTAATGATCATATTATTTGTCAATTCCAATGATGTGACACACTATTTGTATACTAGTGCATGAAGAACAACTTAGTCAAAGTGAATCTTCAATAAATAGACTCATGAACAAACTTGTTGAACCATTGACTCATGATTAAATGATATTAACCATAGATATTGGTGAAATATATTAAACTTTGTTTAAATTTAATAAAATTTATAATATCTATTAAAAATTTATATTGTTCTTTTAATTCATATAAAAAGATATAAAATATTAAAAATATTTTATTAGATTTTCTTTAATCATATGTTTGAATTTTTTTCTTTTTTAATTTATAATAAAATAAATTCAATAGAACATTGTTAAGAATAAATATTATTTGTATTCTTTTAATGGAAATTAAAATAATTATTCAGATTAATTTTATAAAGAAATATTTTACCTCTAAAGCTCGTCAAATTATACATATTTTTAACAATGAAAATCTTATAAATTATTAGCATGTGAATGAAAAATAATTCTAAAAAATTAAACTAAAGTAGAACCGACAACAACACTACCTTCCAGACAGAAACATCTTAACAAACTACATAACGCGTTTACAGAAAGTCGTCAATATACATGTCAGTCCAGACAACTATCAACTTCTCACCAAACACATGACAATCTCATTTCTAGAAACAATAGAAAAAATAATAATATAGTAAGTCAATGTTGCACAGTGGATGGTCCACACTTGGGATTCCTTCCGCTAAAACGAAATTATAAAATGGGACTACATGATGCATAGTGGTGAAAGTGTGCAGTTCGGTCAATCTATTTTAGGTTTTCGTTTTACTACTTATCTAGATTGTTTACAATGGCTGAGAGAGCTTTTGTAGTTTACAAGCCATGGGTTTTGTGGGTATTGTTATTTTTGGCACTCCTCTCTTTTGCTACTGAAGCGAAGGTGCATTTTCACAAATGGAAAGTAAATTACCAGACATGGGCTCCTGATTGCGTGCAGACGAATATCATTTCTATAAATGGACAATACCCGGGGCCCACAATCAGAGCCACAGAAGGGGACACCATTGTTGTCCAGTTAGAAAACTTGATCCCTACCGAAAACGTTGTCATTCACTGGCATGGCATTCGACAGGTAAATCAACCCTATTTTTTTCTCGTTTTGTAAATCACCCAGTTCAAATATCGTTATCATTATACTTAGCGTTTTGCATAGCAGATCCGCACTCCCTGGAACGACGGGACGGCTTCCATATCGCAGTGCGCAATCTATTCAGGCGAAACCTACGTGTATAAGTTCGTTGTGGACAGAGTAAGTTTGAATCATTATATGAAATTTGAGGTTCACTTAACTGTAATATTGATCATGAATGTATGAAATGCAGCGGGGAACGTACTTCTATCATGGTCATTATGGCCTACAGCGGTCAGCAGGGTTTTATGGGTCGCTGATAGTGGATGCCAAGGGCAAAGAACCATTTAGCTACCATGGAGAGCTGAGTATCATTTTAGACGACTGGTGGCACAAGAGCACCTACGAACAGGCTGTGGGCCTCTCTTCCAATCCCTTTGTCTGGGTTGGGGAACCTCAGGTAGATCATGTACCTTTTAATTATTAACATGTACTATATAAGAAGTACAAATATTTTTATAATCGCTCACATATCACATTTGTTTTTGTCCTGTGTCTTTTTGTAACAGTCACTGCTTATAGAGGGACGAGGACAATACGATTGCTCAGCCGCCAATAATTCCTGTAATGCTACAAACACGCAATGCTCGCCTCATGTCTTGTCAGTGCAACCTGGGAGAACGTACCGCTTCCGTATTGCAAGTGTGGCGTCACTTTCGGCCCTCAACTTTGTAATCCAGGTCAATCAACTTAATCCAAAATCTTCTTCGCTAGAATACTCCTTTACCAAGTAATAAACACCTGATGTCAGTCAATACATCCGTTTTCTACCGTAAAAACCCAATTCCACACTAGTGGAGTTGTTTACCTAAATTGTTCCAATGTTTCTAACAGTTAGTTGTGAACAGGGACACAAGATGACGGTTGTGGAGGCAGACGGGCACTACGTGGAGCCGGTGGAAGTAGACAATCTGGACGTATACTCTGGTGAATCATATTCCGTTCTGATGACGGCAAACCTGCAAGAACCTTCTCAGAACTACTGGGCAGGTGTGAACGTGAGAGGCAGGCAGCCGAAGACGCCCACTGGACTGGCCATCCTCAACTATCTTCCCAATCCATCAACCAAACTCCCCACCGCGCCGTCTCCCACAAGCCCGCTGTGGAACGACTACGCCTACAGCAAAGCTCTGGCTATGAAATTCGTGGCGCTCAAAGGACTCGAAGAGCTTCCCCCGCTTCAGTCTGAAAGACGGCTGGTTCTTCTCAATACGCAGAAGAAGATCAACGGGTACACAAAGTGGGCGATCAACAACATATCCCTAGTGCCGCCTCCAACTCCCTACTTGGCCGCCATGAAATACAAAATGAATGGCGCCTATGACACCACCTCACCTGCAGATGTTTACAGTCCCCGTGACTACAACATCACCATTCCTCCCACAAATCCCAACGCTGTTGAAGGGAACGGCGTTTACGTCTTCAAATTGAACTCCGTTGTGGATGTGATTCTTCAGAATGCAAATACTCTGAATGCCAACAATTCAGAGATCCATCCATGGCATCTGCATGGCCACGATTTCTGGATTCTTGGATATGGAGATGGCGTGTTCGACCAAGCAAAGGACCCTCTGAACTACAACATGGTAAATCCTCCGTTGCGGAACACAGTGGCAGTGTTTCCATATGGATGGACGGCCATTCGGTTTAAAGCAGATAATCCAGGAGTGTGGGCTTTCCACTGCCATGTGGAGGCTCATTTTTTCATGGGGATGGGAGTGGTGTTTGCAGAGGGAATAGAGAAAGTGGGAAGGCTGCCCAATGCAGCCATGGGATGTGGCCTCACCAAGAATAACATTCACATACACGAATGATCTCTCTGTTGGAGGCATCAATTTATCAATTTTGCAAAGTCGGTGCTTTTATCAATTATCAAGCCCATCAGCACTTGCACCTGTACTTTTAGGAGGTGGAATGGTTGTATTCATAGAGAATTTGAGGGAATGTACGTATAAATAGTGTATCTTATTTTTATTAGTTCAATGCTTCAAATCTTAATTTAAACTTATATATTAATTATATAAATAAAATATTAATTATTTAAATGTTTCAAGTTATAGTTTCAATTTTTTTAAATTGCTGAGATTTCATGAAATATTGAAGTTATCATAATGTAAAAAAATTATTACTATAAAAACAAAAAATTGGAGATCTCTTTGGTAATAGATAATTTTTATTGACAAAATTAATAGCATTTGAACACCTTAAAAATATGCAAATTCATAAAAATTATAAAATTGATTTAAAAAAGAAATAAGTGACATATTATAAACTTACTAATTGCATATAATAGTTAGTACAAAAACCTATGCAAGCCTATAAACATCAAAAAACTATTTTATTAAAAATATATATATATATCTTACTCTAAAAAACTTATGGAAAAGTGTATTTGTAACACATTCGAGAATATTCACATTAATCCTAAATGTAAATATACTAAATTATATTGAATAAACAAATAAATGGTTAAGTAGATGTACTTAGTGTTAATTCATGTACATGTCTACAAATTCCTTCACACACAAAAATAGGAAAAGCTATGTTATATGATGAATATAATTGAAATTTCATGTAGAACTATTTAGTTTCTTAGTCAATTTAATTAATTTAGATTGCTTGTTCCAAAATAAACTATTTTGCAAGTGTGACAGTAAGATAAGTTGCTTTGACATTGGAAAAATCATCACAATTAGGTATACTTAGTCAAGCTCCTATCATCATGGGTAACCTCTTAAGAAGTTCTCATTGTTCATCTATATGAGTATTCCCTATATGCAATGAAATCTAAGTGGACTATTCATGGTCATGAGAGATGGCTTTATGTGAACTACTATTCATTAATTATGGATCAATGAATTTAACAAAAAAATCTACATAATTGAATCCAAATAAATGTCAATAATAAAATTGAAATATATTTATATACAAAATAGATATTTGTGAATATGGACAATGGAATGGTTGATTTGTTGATAGGGTGGTTAGATAAACGTATGGACCACAACTCATAAGATATGAGTGAATGAGTTTGACTAAAAATTACACAATTGAATCCTAATAAAATTAACTATATTTATATGCAATGTAGACTATGAGAATTTAGACTACTGAATAATCTAGATCATTGTCTCAACGACCACTTGACATCAAAATGAATTAGGAATATATTTCTTTCAGAATATAGAATACAGATTGATTGACCAAGAAAATTTCATTTATTATTAGATGAATATGAGAATCACTAGTCAACATCATAATAGAAACGAAACATATTTATATACAATATAAATACTAATAGTGGACCATCAAATAATTCATTTATGATGTAAGACACATTAATAAAATTGAAAGGTATTTATATCCTATATAAATTACGAGAATTTGGATACTGAAATAATTTATTCTTACAAATTGGATAGATAATGGTATAATCAAAAGCTAATAAAAGATTATGATATATAAGGCAATGCTTTTAGACTATTCGTTGTCGTTATGTTACCAAGTTAATGAGGTCAAGGATATGAAGGAGAGGTGTATGTGGACTACGTGAAATAATTAAATATTCTTGTTTTCATATATGAGACAAGCTCATACGTATCTGCTAGCTCCATTTACAAATCGTCCGTCCAAGGTTTTAAAGTAGGAGAGGTTCAAGCAATTCTGAAATGACGACATGAAATATCACATAACCTAAGATCAAAGAAATAAGATGAGATTTTGGGGGTCACGGATGGTCAATGACAAAATTTATTTATTTATTTAGAGATATTTAAAATTAAGAAAAAAACACCAATTTAGTGAGCCAATCTAACTATAAATAATATTATACATTGTATACTCACTAATAAAGAATCGAATTCGTATTGAAAGCGTTATTTATTTGAGATGGACGACCTATCGATTGGAATTTTATGTTTCAAAGTTTATTAGATCTTTGCAAGACATTTAAAATAATATGGGCCATCCAATTTCTGGTGATTTATTTACACAGTGGATTGAAAGTACTCTGCCAAAGACAAAAAGTAGAGAACTACCAGTCAAAGCATGTTCTGTACTTTGCTCTCACAATGAATCTACACCTCACAGACATCCACTATGGAGTTCCTTTAGTCAACGTCATTATAGCAATAAATAGATAGTAGTAATGAATAAATTGAAATCTTTGGTAACTGGCAATGATACATATTGTTTTTAACTTTTATCTGGTGGAGTAAACAACCTGAGACCACCACATTTTCCATGTAAATTTTCCCCCTGGTTGGATGGGGCACTGTGTAATTGACCCACGTCCACAGCAGTTTTTGAATCATCAATGGAAATTGATAGTCTACAAGAGCTATATTTACCCATGGATGGTGGTGTTATGCTTGGCCTTGTTATATACTGTAAAGTTGAATGTGCCTACATTTTGGACATGCAGAGTTGGACCTGGATAACCCTCTTTCTGCTTATTTCAGTGTGACTAACTCCATGAATCCTTCAGCATGTAATATAAATGCCTTGTGAAGACTTGTAGTAATGAGTGGCAGCCACGATGATGGTATGTAGCACATCCCAAAAACTTAAGGAATACCCCTTGTGATCCAAGTTGTTTGCAATTAGAAGCTCGAACTTCTTTAAACTGCCACACATAAGACTCAGCGATAGTTATTCCTCTGATCAAGAAACCTGCACTATTTCATGAATGACTTGCCTTCGAACATCAATGAGGTAGTGTGCCAATTACTTATAATGTCCCAGTAACTAAAGTCTGCGGCAATACCATTAGCAACTCCAAAGTATATCGGCAAATATTTATTCAAGCCTTCTTAAGTCCACGAGTATAGTTTGAAACAGGGCCCATAGTAAATATTTCAAATAACATTATATGGCTCGGCAGCAACATATTAGATCGATGATTATTCAGAGTGAAGATCTAATATGTTACTTGTTTGAAAGCCCAATGGGTGAGTTAGGATTTGAACATACTTTTGAGCTCTCAATAAGGCTTGCCCAAACGATGATTTTCCATCTTTTTAATATTAACATCCTTGTTGGTCTTACAATTGGACATGGAATGCTTTCCTTCATGGATGATTTTTCGGGTTATAGATAAATAAGGATTGTCAAGATACATCAACATAAGACATCGTTTATCATTCTATGGAGGGCTTTCTATTACCAAGTCATGTCATTTGGCCTAAAGAATGCTAGTTAAACTTATCAACATGCCATGACATTAATATTTCATGACTTGATCCATAACATAATGGAAGATTATGTACACGAGCTCTTAAGAAAATCTAAGATGGGAATGGAACATCTTTCCATATTAGAACATATCTTTGAACATCTAGCACAATACAAGTTGCACCTAAACCTTAAGAAATATGCTTTTAGAGTTACATTAAGCTCCTATCTTTATTGTTACCACGCATGGAATTGAGGTAAAACTAAAAAAGGTAAAAGAAAATATAGAGTTTCCTCATCCCAAAATACTAAAGCAATTGTATAGTCTTCAAGGGAAACTTCAATCTTTCTAGCAACTCATCGCTCAACGTATAGACAAGTGTCAACCCTTCATGCATCTTCTAAGAAATAGATACAACATTTAAGTGGGACATCCCCTTCCAATAAGGTTTTGATAAAATCAAGGCATACTTGGCTTGTCCCTCTATAAATGACAAGCTAAGGTCTTGATGACAATGAAAAAGGTACAGTGTGCATTGAATGCACTTTATGCGACCAACTATAAAAGGGTGGAGAAGGGCTCATTTGCACTCACAAAGAACTATAGTCAACTATTCTACTGGTGAGAACTGATCACTCTTGTCTTCAAAATGTTTGTACAACCTTTCACCTAGCTCATGTTCCAATTATGTATAGAGTTGAGGGGTAATCTTCTTTACCACTATAAGGCTTTTCTTTTTACTGATGAGGCCAAAAGTCTAATAGCAACATCATTCTCTATGATGCCATGAATATTATAGATAATTGACACCTCTTGAATATTCTCTATAAGGGAAATAAAAGTTTCACCATTGAAATCTTCTAGACCTTTTAATATAGCTACTAGAATATCATTCCTTTGGGCTAATATGAGAGGACTACAACCATTAAAGTTAGCAAAATTTTGATTTCTAGGGATAGCCATATGGAATAATGGTCTATTCAAATGAGTGGGTGGAAAAATAGGTTGTGATAGTCTGACAACTAGAGAGGTAGAAAGAGATATAATGGATAGAGAAGCTACTTATTTACCCATTACTAGCGATAATGAAAGTCTATTGCACCTTCTTCAAGAACTTGAAAATGAGAGCTATGTATATCAAAAATTACTTCTAGAAGATGCTCTTGTTTGTATTCAAGGCTTGAACTGCAACAAGTCTGGTCTAAGAACCAAGATGTGAGAGTGGAGTCACCAAGTGTTTGAAAATGGGCCTCTTTAAGGCCAAGATGCTAAGAGAAACTTTAATTTCTTAGCATGAACATTGATATTATTTTCTTGAAACCATCCAACAAATAGGTTTTATTGTATCTTCTTGAAAGTCTCCCACCAGTCCTGCCAAAAACTATTGTCACAAAATTTTGCACCCTTGCTTGGCATGTGACCTCCAAGAAACCTTGTGAAACATGGAAAAAACTTGAGCCAAGTGTGAGACCTTGCGCATGTGAAGTTGAATCTCTAGAGAAGGTTGTCTACCTTTCCCATTAGGGTGCAATGTTAAACCGACCCAATACGTCTTGTTATAGCAGAGCAACAAGTCATGCTAAAACAACCTAACATATCATGTTAAACCAACCTAACACCTATAAACCTACTTCTAATCTAAACTAATAGCTTTCAGAGGAAAAGGGAGGAAGGAAAGAAAAAAATAAAGGGAGGTGATGCATCTATATTTGAACTTTGATTTCCTTCTTCCTATAATTGTACAAGAAATCAATAAAACTATCTAAAATTACATAATTTCCTATCTTTAGCTCCCAAGTTTTTATTAAGGTTGAGGTTTAATAAGACTCTCCAAGGAATCTAAACATTCACAAACAAAATATATTAATCATGTTAGTATAGTCATCCAATCTAGAAACAAAAATAAATGCATCCAAACAAGAAGGAAAAGTGTTTTGCACAAGATATTTGGACTTAGAAAAAGGTAAGAGAAAAATTTATTGACATAAGATGAGGCACTAATTATTGTATAATAATAAATAGAAATTAAGATATATCAATCATATTTCCTATGTCACATTTGGATGGAACGTAAACAACTAGGATCAAGAAGACTTAACTACAAAGTGAGTGCAATAATCCTTCACTATAATTTAGGGTTGATAAGGTAAATGTGATTAAGTAATGTAAGACTGAAGACTAAATAGAAAGAAATGATAAGTATTGGGATGCATAGAATAACAAAAACTAGACTAATATGTATATATGCTAGAAAAAAGGTCCATGGGATGTCACAAATCTACAAAATTGATTTGAAGATGTTTTGGGGTGACTTTATTGCCTAGGTTGGCCTATTCTTGAGACTAGGTCACCTGGACCGACCTATTCCCTATACTTTTAACTACTTTCAATTGCAGATTGTCATTAGCCTCATAAACTTCCCAAATCTAATCAGATGCAAATACCACATGTACCTACACACAAAAAAAGTAGAGATTAATATGTAAAGAGGGGTTTTTCTTAGTCAAACCCCAGTTGGACTCAACCTTGAAATAAACTTAAATAATGTAAAGTGAGCTAACATAAAGAAGAGGCTGGATCCAAAATATAACGTGTATTATACTTTGGCAATGCAAGTGCTTATTTGAATGTGATAAAAAATGTTGATGTAATAGCTCTGAATCCACACAAAATTCTAAAAGAAAATCATGAAAGACAAAACCTTGCACAATGGATGTTGTAGTTTACCACAAAGAAGAATGAATTAAAGATTTGAATATTTGAATGCTTCAATGTATGAATGTATGTGGATGGATGAAAATACTATGATCTTCTTCCTTGATAGTATACTCCTTTGATTGGCCTTCAATAAGGGAAAATAAATTGATCTATAGAGAAGATTTCCTTTGAATTCTTGAGAATGCTTGGATCTTCACAATCACACTTGAAACCTTGATCTTGTTCTTTAAATCTTGAACTTGGTATTGAAATCTTGATTATAGATTCAAAATCTTGAGTTTGGATTACAAAATGTGGAGAGCTAGGGTGTTTATATACCTCACAATATTCAGGGCTCAAAACTTGGAGGAGGCTAATAAGATTCTAAAATTTGCATGTAACCACTGAGACAAGCCCCTAATTCAATTTTTGAGGAAAAAGGTAGTAATAGTTTAGGTGGGCCAACCTATTCTCCAAAAAAACAATGAAATTAGTTTTGGGATTTGGGCATGGAAATAGGATGCCAAAATATAAGTGATAGGGAGATAGAATACCATAAATAAGTGTGGGAACCCATACATGCTAAAATGGAGCCTAATTAAGCATCTAATTAGATGTGCTTGCAATTTAGGATGGTACATTTATAGTTAAATAAATTGTAGAATTCCTTAAAAGAAATAACAAGAAGATCTGAAAATATGATACATAATTTCTTTTCAAAGAGCCAACATAACTTAGATTACATCATGGAAGTACAAACCCTAACCAAATAAGGGTTAGGTTATAAAGAGAACTTGATCAACTAAATTAAATTAGGGATCTGATATTTTCATATATTTTGATCCTTAGAAATGACAAAAGGATGCTTGATGATGACCCCTATAGGAAACAGAGTGAACCCTGATTGAAGAAAATCTTGCAGCAAGTTGGTGTGATGTGCCTCTATCATAGAAGTCATCTAGAAGTGATAAATAGCCATGGGGAGATGTGTATAGATCCTAGCGGGAGTTTACTTTTCCTTTTACAACTTGTTTATCTTTTTTCATCTTTTCATTATGAACAAATGTGAAAGGTGATATTATTATTGATCAATCCAAATATTTTGAACAAAATATTGTCACAAATATAAATCCTCCTGTTTCAATTGGTACTATATCAATAGTAGCTTTTGTCAATGTCAAACCTTGTGCTTCATGTACTGTTAATGCCCAAGATAATCTTAATAACTAGTCAAAATTCTTTATATGTGTGTGATTGGAACAAAGTGTGGATTATGATCTTTAAATCGAACCATAACATATGTTGGTTCTAATATAAAGATAGTTCTAGTGTATATACAAAATTTTGAACATTTCTTCTAGCTCCAATTATAAGACTTATTTCTATCTACAAAATCAAAATTAGCTTTACTCTTACATATTTAATGATTAATACATAAATGAAGCCAATCTTCTTTTTCACCTTATTGAAAAAAAACTAATTGTATTTAAAAATTTGTCCTTCATTCAAATATAATTCAATCATATCTATTGTTAATAAAATATTATTTAACAAACATGTTTAATTAAAATTGAATTTTATAAAAAAATCTAAGTTTTGTGTGTGTGTGTGGGGGGGGGGGTTTCTATCTGCAGAGAAAACTTGAAGCTAAGTCATAGTCGTCAAATATAGGCTTCAAAAAGTCTCTATTTGGCTCTGATACCATGGAGTAACCAAGGATCAATGAAAGATTAAAATGAAACATAATAAGGAAATGAGAGGAATAGTCAACCTTTAATTCATTGGAGAAGTCGAGTACATAGAGGCAGAAGGTTCAACCAAGCCAAACCATGAAAAGAGAAAAGAACTAGAGTGGTGGCAAAACTGCCCAAGAAACTAGGATGATGTGTCGAAATGAAATCAACACATCTCTAGTAGACTCCTAACTGATGATGGCTTGTGTAGACAAGTATCAATTGATCATAGATGACTAATTAGGCTTAATAACCCTAAGTGTAATAAAATAAATAATTACACTAACATTGTTAAATTGATTAAAAAGTGAAATAAGTAGCATATATTACAAACTTACTAATTGCATACAATAGTCAATACAATAAACTGTACAAGACTATAAACATAAGGAAAATATTTGATTAAAAATTAAAAATATCTTACTTTAAAAACATTATGGAAAAGTATATTTGTAACACTTATTCCTAAAAAAATATTTGATGTTATTTTAATTGTTGGGTTCGGGCCCTAACCCACTTGAATTAATCAGAACACTTATTCTTAAAAGTAAATATATTAAATTTTGTTGAATAAACAAATAAATTATTAATTAGATGTACTTAGTGTTAATTCATGCACAAATCTACAAATTCTTTCACATACAAAAATATGAAAAGTTATGTTTTATGATGAACATAATTAAAATTTCATATAGAACTATGTAGTTTCTTAGTCAATTTAATTAATTTACATTTAAATTGATCAGATTTCCACAATCCTTTGAATTTAGAGTTGAATTTCTGGCTTAGATTGTGTTTTTTTTGGTTTTTTTTTAAACATTTTTAATTGTAAAATGAACTATTTTGAAAGTGTGACCGTAAGCTAAGTTGTTTTGATATTGGAAAATCACCACAATTAGATAAACTACTATCATGATAGGTAACATCTTAAGAAATTCTCATTCTTCATCTCTATGAGCATCACCTTTATGAAATAAAATCTAAGTGAACTATTCATTGTCATGAGAGATGGCTTTATGTGAACCACTATTCATGAAGTATAGATCATTGAATTAAAAAAAAATTACACAATTGAATCCAAATATAATTCAATAATAAAATTAAAAAGTATTTATATACTAAATAGGTATGTGGGAATATGGACAGTGGAATGATTCATTTGTTGTTAAGATGGTTAGATAAACATATGAACCACAACTCTTAAGATATAAGTTAATGAGTTTGACTCAAACATTACACAATTGAATTCTAATAAAATTAAAATGTATTTATATACAATATAGGCCATGGTAATTTATACTATAGAATAATCTATTTATTGCCGAGGTAGCTAGGTAATTGTCTCAACCACCACTTGACATCAAAATAGATCTGAAATATATTTCTTTCACAATATAAATTAGAAATTGGCTAACAATTAAAAAAATCATTTATTATTAGATGAGTTGTAAGTGTGGGAATCACAAGTCAGCATCATAATAGAAATGAAATATATTTAAGAGTGGACCATCAAATAATTCATTTATCATGAAAGACGCATTAATAGAATTGAAAAGCATTTATATCCTATATAAATTATGAGAATTTGGATACTCAAATAATTTACAAAGTGGATAGGGAATGGTATAATCAAATAGATTTTAACGAAAATTGTATAATCAAAAGCTAATAAAAGATTATTAACTAGCAATCGCACCTTAGTGTGCAATGGGAACGCTGTAGAGTTATGGAAAGGTCATTTAAGTATTTGTCCCTTTGTTTTTCACTCCTTCTCATTCTCTCTAGATCTCCTTATCTTTGTATCAATATATCTCACCATCTATATATCTTTATAAATTTTTCTCTCTATCTCTCCCTCTCTATGTCTCCTTTTGTATCTCCCTAGATCTCTTTCTATCTTGACCTCTTGATCTATCTCTAACTCTCTATCTATTTTTCCCCATACTCCCACTTTATATTCATCTCTCTCTCTCTCTCTCTCTCTCTCTCTCTCTCTCTCTCTCTCTCTCTCTCTCTCTCTCTCTCTCTCTCTCTCTCTCTCTCTCTCTCTCTCTCTCTGGTTTTCCCCATCTTCCCACTTTATACTCATCTATATCTCTATCCAACCATCTCTCTCCATCACCCCCTCCCTATACCTTTTAATCTTTACATCTCTATATTTCTTCTCCCATCTCTCCCTCTATATGTATCTCCATCTTGTCATCTCTCTATCACTCTCTATGCCTATAGATTTCCCCCTTTCTACCTCTTTCTATTGCTTTCTGCATATATCTTTATCTTTATCTTTCTCCCTCTCTCATTATGTACAGTTAAGAGTGCTATTTGAACTTGTGACCTCCCTTTCAAGAGTACAAGTTCTCCACCACTAGGCCAACACAGGGGTACAATAGGTTGRTTGAACTATCTTTAGACAYGTATGAACAAGGGACAGGTTTAAAATCAAATTTCCAACCTTTTTTCCAAAGCAAAGMTAACACATAAGTTGTTATTTTCTATCAAAAAAAYTAGATTTCATAGYGCGACGTCTTTGTACAAATCGGTCAATAGTAGCAAAGAATTGGTCAATAACACTATTTCATATATTAAGATCATATTGAAATATATACAAGTTCATTATTTAAAACTCCAATTTTCGCTTCAATTTAACTATTCATCTCACAACAGTATGAAAGAGCAAAACTTTACATATGATGAATGTGTACGTAACATAATTAAAACATATAATTTCATTTCTAAAGTTGGATATTTCATATCTTCTTTAAACCATTTCATTTCCTTGGAAGTATTGTGGTTGGATATTTTATCGAAAGTACTGTGGTTGAAGTTTCATGAGAAACAAATTTCACTAATATTGACTTCGAGACATCCAACATCCTACTAAGGATACTTGTCTTACATATCATTGAAGAACCATTTGTGGGGGAATTTGAGCATACCATAATGCCTTAATTAGCACGAAACCACTGAAATTTTTCACTTCCACATTATAGATTTTATGGCCATGAATTCCTATATTCCTTCGTCAGATGCCCATTGTACGTCCTTCCATGGCTCTTCAATAGTTAATAGTGCACCTGTACGTAGCTATATCTTGTCGATCTATTTTTAGAATATCAATCTTCTTGTGATTTCTGTCAATGATGCTCAGTACCCAATTTGTGCATGATTTCTCATGTAGGAAGGTGCCCAGAGAGAAGAGAAGCGAGATTGGAGAGAAAAAAAATTGATAATCAAAGAGCATGCTTTCAGACAAGCTTTTAATTAATGACCTCACTATTTTGCACTAGCATGCGAGAGCAGAATAAAACGGTTGAAAAATGATAAAAAAGACTGATAAAAATAATTGGATAAGCAATGAATGGAAAGGATCATCTCGATGGTGGTAAGGGATTTTGATTTATCACTAATTGTCTGACTGTCTAAATGACATGACCAGTTTATGACAATCTTCAATAAAGTTGTTGTCAGACACAGTGGGTCTGGTGCAAAAGGCGGTGGAATATGGATGACTATGATGTTTTGGATGGTCATTCATCAACCTTATCCATTGTCAATTTTTGATTTTGAAAAGCAAGTCATCCTTTTCAAATAGAAAACGGTGAAAATCGATCAACGATTCAGATGAATTCAATGGTAGTCATTCTCTCTCAACCATTTTCCACCCTTGATTGTAAAATTTAGCCTGGGCTCTCTCATATGGATATGACTACGACATAATAAATTAAATCCAAATTCAAAATATATCAAAATGAAAATATTGTTAGAATTATTTTTTTAAAATTAGAAATAAATAATAGACTTACGAAGTTAATAAATAATTAAATAAAAAGATGCAATAATTTTTAATTTTATATACTTTAAAATTTAGGAGTGCTTCTATTTAATTATGTGTGTTTTATTTGTATCAAATACTCAATGATCCATCATAGAATAAAGAGCATTGTCAAAATATAATGATGTGAACTCAATATTAATAAATAATAAATTATTATAACATAATGATTAAATT
>MU226181.1:1352383-1376680 GCA_018584345.1 Thuja plicata | reverse complement strand
TTTTTTTAAATATTTAATTTTTTACTAAATATAATTTAAATACCATTGAAAATCATTTAAAAAGAACTAATGAATGAACATGTAGGTAACTTTCTAAATAAAATTAAGACTCTTTAGCCTTAAAAAAAGGCATGTGAATGTTTTTTTATTTTTTATAATTTTTATTGCTATCGTCAATGTTCATCATTTGAATGTGAATGTTTTTTTTATTTTTTATAATTTTTATTGCTATTGTCAATGTTCATCATGTGAATAATAATAATTCTTTCTTTTGAGGATAAATAATTAATTACGTCTGACAAAACCAAAAAGTGACTGAAGATTGACAGTTGTAATTGTAATCGTCTTGTACGCTTTTCTACAAACTTCCACTGTTCATGCCAGAAAATATCTCCACCATACAAAATTTGAGGAAGGTGAATGATGAACAGTAAGCGGGGTAAAATAGCTGGCACATTAATAAATCTGAAAGTTTGATTAGACGGGTAAGATTGTCCCAATGGTAGTCACTACCTATTCAACCAGTTACAACCGTTAGATGAAAAAAATAGGTTGGGACTTCTCAAATAGGGAACGCCTACGACGTAAATATAAGGAAATGCTTTTAGACTATTCGTTGTCATTTTGTTACGAAGTTAATGAGGTCAAGGATATGGTGGAGTGGTGTATGTTGACTACGTGAAATAATTAAGTTGACTTTCTTCCATTATTAATCTTTCATATATGACACAAGCTCATACATGTCTGCTAGCTCCACTTGGAAATCGTCCGTCCAGGGCTTTATAGTCTTCGATGTCCAAGCAATTCTGAATGATGCCATGAAATATCACTTTCTATAGACCACTTACCTAAGATCTAATAAATTAGATGAGACTTTGGGGTCACAGATGTCATTGAGAAACTTTATTCATTTTATTTAGAAATATATAAAATTAAGGGAGAAATCCTAATTTATTGATCCAATCTAATGAAGAATTAAATTAGTATTGTATTTGTAGATTCTTTTTAGCATACTTATATTTGAAAAATTGGTGTAGAGAATGCTACGAGATATCTTTATAAGATTTATTTTTAGGAATAATAAAGGGAAATATAAATCAAGAAAAAAAGATACTCCTTTTAAATGTAATTTGAAAATGAGTGAAGTATATTGTGAGATGAATATTATATCAATTAATTTACAAAGAATTATGATTCAAATATTTTACTTTTCTTTTTGCAACTTGTATGTCTTTTTTCATCTTTTCATTACTAGCAAATGTAAAATGTGACAATATTATTGATCAATCCAAAAAAATTGAATGAAATATTGTCACAAATGTAAATCTTTCTCTATCAATTGGCTATATATAAATAATAGATTTTGCCTTGATGTCAAACCTTGTGCTTCATATTCTATTAATGCCCAGTCTAATCTTAATAACTAGTCAACCCCCTTTATATATGTGTGATTGGAACAATTTGTGGAATATGATCTTCAAATTGGACCATAACATATGTTGGTGCTAATCTAAAGACAATTCTAGTGTATATACAGCACACCAGAGACAGATTTTAAGCCAAAAAAAAAAGAAAATTACGGAAACCTTGGTCAATTTAGAGGTGGACCTAAGCAGTTCTGGCCGTAGGAGGTCTAACAGAATTGCCAAAGAGCAATGCAAAATCAAGATGCTGGAAACGACCTCCAAAGAGTTCTCCCTGACAGAAAATGTCTCCCACTCCACTAATTCTAGAAAGGTTTCCTCGGAAGGCTATATGAGCCCGATTGCTAATACCCCCCTGACCAACCCCCAGAGAAATATGAGTCCTACCCCACCCCAAAGCCCCCACTGTGACCCCCAAGTTAAACCCCTCTCATCTGGAATAGAGGAAAAAAGCAATTTCGCAGGCACTCTCAAAAGTAGGTTTGTGAATATTGACAAGGAAATTGCAGAGATCAAAAAGGGTATGCAGGACTTGATGGAACTCTACAGGAAGACAAACAAATTTTCTCTGAAGGTGATGCATGCCTCGGTGTTGACCCTTTGCAATGTGTAGGAGAAGCTGGCTGACGGCAAACTGGAAGCGAATGAAGATAACAAAGACCTGTTTCTGTTCCTCCAAGAGGAGTGGGCAAGATCCCTGTTGTCCAAACAGCTGGGAGAGAAGAATTAATTTTGCCACCTATGGTTTGGGTTTTTTTGGCTTGGTGTGTCCCTCGGTTCTCCTGCTCTGTTATGGGGGATAATGTTAAGTTTAGAATTTTGATTTGGTCGAGCCCTATGTGGCTTAGTGACAATATTTTTGAAGACACTGTTGATAGTAATTACTCTGGTTTTATCTTTTTAAGTAGAACTGATACTTTTTTTTTGATAGAGGCAGAACTTCTAATGTCTGTGATAACCTACTAATCTGCTGTAAGCTTCGTCTAGTGCCATTAATATGCTATTAATGTGCTTCTAGTCCCCTGTTCCACGGGCCAGCACCCTCTTGCTGCTTTTTCTATCAAAAACATTTTGAACATTTCTTATAGCTCCAATTATAAGACCTATTTATATCTACAAACTCAAAATGAGCTTTACTCTTACATCTTTAATGATTAATAAATAAATAAATCCCTTCTTCTTTTTCACCTTATTGAAAAAAAACTTATTGTATTTAAATAGTTGTCCTTATCTCATTATTTAATTTAAAATGAAACTTGTTCAAATACAAGTCAATCATATCTATTGTTAATAAATATTATTTAACAAACATGTTTGAATAAACTTCACTTTTTTAAAATCTAAAGTGTGTGTGTGTGTGTGTGTGTGTGTGTGTGTGTGTGTGTGTGTTGAACACACACTGAATGCTGAGAGGGGGGTGTGGGGGTGAATCACCATAAACTAAAATCTTTACTTATAAAATCAACCATCAATATTATCCACCACACAACTTATTATTTAAATAATTAACTGCAATAATAACCCATGGACACCAAAAGTTTTATACATGGAAAATCCAAATTGGAAAAAACTATGGTGAGAAGTTGTCTACGAAGATAAATCACTTTAATATATAGTCTAATTACAAAGATAGTATGAGTTCACTTCTACATACATGTAATCAAAGGATCATTGCCAACATAACATTAAATATAGATGGGAGTGCACTATTAACATGCAAATAGAGTCTCACTGCCAAAGCAACAAGAAATAGAAAAGAGATTGTGCACTTAAGACTCACTGTCCTAGGGAGAAGGTACATTCAACTCTTCACAATAGATAAAGAGAAATTATCCTAATAATGAAGGTGTCCTTAAAAAACTCTGTCAACCTCAACACTACATTGTCTCCTGATAATGTAGAGATGTCTTTTTCAAGAGATAGTAGGTGAGATGTTGACATGCTAAAAAGAAGGCTCAATAGAATGGTAAGCTATCTCACCCACCTTTAGGGACCCTTAAGAATAATACTAATAGGTCTTCTAGAGGAAATCTTGGGCATGCAAGAGTTAGAGGAGTTGGTAGGGATAGCTTTGAAAATGTAATTTTCTTGTGTTTTGTGTATAAGAGCCAGTAGACCAATAAATATATGGAGGCTCTTGTTGTTCTCTTTGCACTAGAAAGAGGACATCCTCTTATATGGAGCAAGATTATTTGTGAGTGTGACCTCTAAGTTGTTGTGGATATGTTGAATAGGAAGAGGATGGATGAAGTTGATTGGCATTTGGCTGTTGGTGGGAAGATAGATCCTTATGTTGAATAGGAAGAGGGTGGATGAAGTTGATTATTATTCTTGTGAACCACTACTCTTAAAACATGGGTCAATGAGTTTAACTCAAAAAATACACAGATTTAATCTCAAATCCCAACATTGTCGAAGGGAGTGCTGTTTACATTTTCACTTTGAACTCTGTTGTGGTTATGATTCTTCAAAATGCAAATACTCTGACTGCTGATAATTTAGATATCCATCCATGGAATTTTCATAACCATAATTTCTGGATTCTTGGATATGGTGATGGCGTGATCGATGTGACAAGAAATCCTCTGAATTACAACATATTAAATCCTCTGTTGCGGAACACAGTGGAAGTCTTTCCATATGGATGGACGACCATTCAGTTTGAAGCAGACAATCTAGGAGTATGGGATTTCCAGTGCCATGTGGAGGCTCACTTTTTCATGGAGATGGGAGTGGTGTTTACAGAGGGAATTGAAAAAGTGGGAAGGTTGCCCAATGCAGCCATGAGATGTGGCCTCACCAAGAATAATATTCACATACACTAATGATATCTCTGTCTGAGGCCATCAATTTTTGTAGGACAATGATTTCATCAATTATCAAATCCATCATCTCTGCACCATGATGCTATAGTATAAAACCCTCTAATACTAGGTTATAAGAATTATCACTTGCACCTACACTTTTAAAGGTAGAATGGATGTATTTATAGAGAATTTGAGGGAATACACTAATAAATAGTGTATATCATTATAATTAGTTTCACACTTAATTATTAATTAATTAATAAATATACAGATATGGGTATAGGTATAGATATAAGTAGTGGTTTTTTTTAATATAAAAGATATTTATAATTAATTTTATTTTAATTAGGAAGATAAGAAATATTAAAGTGATATGAGATTTGGCCACCACTTATTATCATCTATGTACTACTAGATACTCTTCCAATAAAAGTACCTCACAACATGACTCCATATATTTAGTTAAAAACATAATCTGAAAATAAAACAAAATAAATTTTAAGTAAATAAGATAACTCCAAACTGATAAGCTTGACCAAATTTAGGTGAGATCGCAAATATAAGAGTGAAAACTTCATTAATATGAATAGTCAAAACCCTCCCACACAATAAAATCTACAACTTGAAAATAACATAATAGATGGAAAAGAACACAAGGCCTACAATAAACTATACTTTTAATCAAATAGCAGTGTGGACAATAAAGGAAACACATAGAAACACTTGGCTCATAAGCTGTACATAAGTTATGTCTACCATCACAAACTGTCTTAAATTAGGAAGATCAAAATCTGCAACCAGATACGTGGAGCTGCACAATATCTCTCTTTATGTAGTCACATTTTATGGTAATTTACAAGTGGGGATACAATGTGAAAGAGTGAGAGTAATATATATATTCTCAGATTAATGGTGAAAGGCGATAAAATAAGGAATTGTAGACATAACCAAACAGATATGGCCATGCATATCAATGTTCCAAATTAGTCATTTTCTTTCTCTTTCAGGCCTACTTTTAGTGGGAAATTTTTCTCTGGTCTATAGAAATTAGATTCATCTTTGTCCGGTATGATGCTACTTGTCTGGACTGAGTTGTATGTTGATCACTTGTATGTAAATATGCACTTGCTGAGATATTTCTATGTACTAATTGGTGTTGCTAATTTCTATTTTATTTTTATTTTATTTTTTAACATTTATTAAGAGACTTCTAATTTTATGTTTTTGAATGTTTTTATTTAATATTACATTTAAAAAACTTTTGAGAATTTTAAATGATTGTTGTAAAGTTTATGAATATTTTTTAAAACGTTTAAATCTAATATATAATTAATATATAGATTCGTGTTATTAAAGGTATGAATTAATAGATTAACGGATTTGAACATATATGATATTTTTATTATCATTTTGGAACTTTATAATTTATAAATGGTACAATATAACATTATAGTTGACAAAATATGATCTTTGATTGTTTCTATTAGCACATATCTCCATTGATTAATTCTCAATATCTATTCAATTCATTTATCTCCTCTAGAATTTATTAAGCTAGATTTATGAGTGTAAAAATATGAACTTTTCAATCTCTAATTTAATGTTGGACCCTTGTTAAATCATTTCTATTAATTAGATGTTTTGACTAAAGAGTGAATTTTTTTAAAATTTGTGTGGTGATGTGTTGTACTTAATATCAAACCCTCATGTTCTTATTTATTTGCAGTATTTGAAAGTAATGAGAGCATCAAGTAAAGATCAGACAAGGCAATATAAAATAAATATTTATTTATTACATGTTATATAAATAAACATAAAAGATATATTATGTAAAAATGCATCACAAAATATTTCAAATATAACTTATAAATCATTTTTGCTTCAACTACATTTCTCAACTATTTGATAGGTTTCCCTTTGCTATTAAAAAGTAATTATCTTTAATATCCAAAACATGAATATGGTGCATATTAGAAATGTTGGATTTTGGATCTGAAATTCTAGCAAACCTTGATCTAATGGGAAGACAAACAAATGATTTGGAATACCTATAAAATAGACTCACCTTACTACTCATGAACTCAATCATTTATCTCTTAGTATTTTTTAGCCTATATCAACATGTGTATGTGTAGTGTCCTAAATTGTAAGCAGTACAATTTTAGTCCTTTTCTAGACCTCATTTTAGTGTTCAAGGCTTCCATAAGTCATTGGCACTTTTTTATGAATTTAATTAAATAAATGTTTAAAAAAATTGTCCTTGATTAACTTAATTTATATCCTGGCCTGCTTTAATTATGGATGTTCCCCTTTAATTATTTCATTAAAAAATAATTAATTAATTAATTTAAAATACAAGCCCTTTACTAATTCAATGTCATAAAATCTCTATGAGGACCCCTTTATTGGGTGTGTCCCTTTAATTATTTCACTTATTTATCATCTTTTGCATGCATGGGCCCTATATCAAATTAGGTGCCCTTTTATATTTATTCCAAATTCAAACCTTGATTCCTTGTGCCTTTTCCCATACCCCATTGACTCTTGATTCAATTTTGAGCCTAGGTTGATTGGAATTGGGTGCCCCGTAAGGAATAGGGTGAAATAGGTCGCTTTGTACCTCAGAATTCTCCCTGTTATACATAAATGTGGTTGAAATTTAAATTCAAGAAAGGTCTTAAACCTGATATTCAAATCCTCATCAACCCTCTTCAAGTTTTGAGTCCCAAAATGGATTGGAGAGGTATCAAAGAAATGCTACCTCCCTCATTTTGGCATCGACAATACATCCTATCAATCCATAAGTAATTTAATCAATCAATTCAAGAGAAAGGATTCCAATCAAGATGTCAAGGCAATATATTTGCATTGATATTCAAGCATCAATCGTGGAAGACAAGGAGTAAAGTTTAGATCAAAGCATTTGTGAAGGCATCCTTGATCTTCATATACTAGATCTAAGGTCAAGACAACATTGCAAGCATCTTCATGAGAAATTCAATGCTTGTGAAGATATATTGTATTATCAAGCTTGTACTACTAATAGCATGCTTTTCCTTTCATGCAATTCAATCCAATTTCAAGGTAAAATGGTAAACAAGGATTTGACCAAGAAATGTCCCTTTTTCCAAATAATTTTATCATTTTCTACATGCAGGTGATAGGTGGAAAAGCTATGGAATGAACTACAAGTAGATCTAATAAGAGGTTACAAGTAGAAAAAGTTTCATCAAAATTTTTGAAGACTCGGGCACCTCCCAAGGCCTCTGGTGAGCGAGGTTGCCTCGTTCCTACCATTCTAGACTGAAATTTGAATCAAAGGCTCATCTCTTCTTCAGATTCTAGATGTGGTGTTGGAAATGGATTTACAGTCTATGATCTATTTGTATACATAATTTATTTCAATTTTTTCCCTACATCTTGTATTCTCCCCTTCCTCTTTTAGATAATCAACTTTCAACTCTATAGAAAAGGAAAACCATTGCATGTGCTTAAGCCTCCTTGAGCCTAGTGGATCATATTCCTTCCAATGTCTAAGAGCAACTTAAGTGCAAGCTTCCTAGTTTGATTATCCATCCTATTGATTTCCCATTGCACCTATTTTCTTTCATCATAATATGTACTATGCATTCTTTTGATATTTTGCCCATTGTTCCACATTCCTCCATGAGTAATACCTTCCTCTCACAAACAACTAGTTCCAACTTTACCATTATCTCTATTACCTTTCTTAACACTAGAAAAAATGACCATCGAGTATGTGAACCAAGATTATGAACAGAGAAATACCCACTCATCTAAAAAAAACCCAAAAATATAGGAAACACATTTGGATTATTTGAAAATTCAAATAACTCAAACATGTTATGACTATAAAAAAATGAGCCTTAATGCGTATGGGGTATTTGAATTAAAACCTCGTATGTATTAAAGTAATCACATAAACTTGACTAGTTTTTTAAAGGAAAGGAAGTTGATTGCATTTTTTTATTTATATTGTTTTAAAGGGGCAATTGGGTCATTTTAACCCGTGACCCTCCTAACACAAGCTAAAAAAACTACCATGAATAGGAACAAATACTAAACTGGGTTTTATGAATTTCATATCAAATTACCCATGTCACGTCAACATAGAGGTAGATATTTGTTCTTTTTTGCAAATCAATTATTTTTTAATTAAAATTTGATTTTTTTAATTATTTTTTTTCCAAATTTTATATCAGATGCACAAAATCCCATACTTGAACCTAATGAAAACATTGAGATGAACCCCTATAAAAAATCTAAGATGGCCAACCCTCTTGCTCCTCCTATAAATCCCCTAGAACAAACCCACGATGATTTATTAGGTCAATTAGAACAAATAAAGCCACTATTTTCTGAGATAGTTTGTAAACAAAAAGACTTCACAATAGGAGTAACATGCATCTCTTGTCATATCCTTGGAAAATATGGTCAAAAGTGTTTGGTGGTTAAAAAACAAATATCTAATGGGAAAAATTATAAATATTTGTCCCATGAGTATTATGAAAATTGTTGTGGATATTTTGTAACTGCAGTTTGAAGGATCAATTGCAAAATAGTGGGTCCAATCACAACATGTGAGGCAGAGTCTCTCTTACTTATAAGAGAAGGCTCCCCTATCTATTGTTACTGAAAATAACTAATACTAACTAAAGCCAAATATTACATATACTAAGATAATAAATGGGCATTACATTCACCATATCCTCTTTCTTCATAATACATTTTCTTCTTTCATTGTATTGTCTTATTTCAAAATACACGAGTCTTTCTTACAACAAATTTCAAGTACAATTTGGCAAGGATAATAAAAATTTCATGAAAGTTCAAAGTCTTTCCATGACTCCTTATGATATTTTTAGAACAAGGGTGAAATATACGTACAGCTAAAAGTCTCCAATGTATACTTCACCTTAAATACACAAGACTAGAAAATAAAAGCAACACAAAGTCAACAAGTTACCTTTTTTATTGAACATTCTACAATAACTTCAAACATGATATATGTAGCTTTATATACTTCACCTTAAATGCACAAGACTAGAAAATAAAAGAAGCACAAAGTCAACAAGTTACCTTCTTTATTGAACATTCTACAATAACTTCAAACTTGATATATGTAGCTCAAAGTCTGCAAGACCGAATCTAAAACCAAACTATAACTCCAAACGCAATAACAAACTCAAAGTCTGCAAGATTGAATTTAAATCCCTCTTGAACAAAAATACATCACTCACAATCAATCTCCAGAAAATGTTGTCACATAACACCTTGAATTAGCACAAAGTTGAAAACTAACTTTCCTCTTCAATCAAAAGAAATTTGATTTACATCTAATCTCAAAGACTTAGAGTGCACACAAAATTGACACAATTTTGTTGCATTGCCAAAATATGTTTATTACAATAAGCCCTCTTATATTTATAGAAGAGAGGCTAAGAGAAAAAGGTGGGAAAAATAATTACTTCTTGTTGAATTATTCGACATTATAGTCCTATGTAATGTGATTACATGTAATTTGGTTACTACAATTGTAATTTTATTCTTTACATGCAATGTGACCATATGCAATTGCAATTTTATACTTTACACATAACTTGTTAAAATTGAATTATATATGCATAATTTAAACTAAACTAAGTGTCTGACAAGGTGTGACTCCTATTACAACATCTTCTGCCAAAGAGGTCTTCCTGTTGCTAGATTACTGGTGCTTCAAATCTTTAAATCTGTATAGGGGTGAGGACATCTAAATGGAAAATTGAAAATTGACATTTACATTTGATGGAATAAATAATCACTAATCTGAAGTCATTCTAACCCATGATTGAAAATTATTCACATCATCCCTCTTATTGATTTGTTACCTCTTTCTTGAAACAAGTCTTGAAAGCATTCTATTGTCCTTGATAAAACAACATCATACTGGTCTTGCAAAGATCAAAATAATAAAAAGCTACAATTGGTATGTATCAAATAATAAAAAGCTACAATGGGTATGTATCTTTGTGGAATAACATCACTAAAGAACCATCCTCATCTTCGTATATGGGGTAGTACTAAGTCTTGGAAAAACTGTTTCTTCTAAGTTGAGGCATGAAACACAAAGTGTGATTAAGAGAATTCATAATGACATTGCAATGATGGGTTCCAAGAATTTCTAAGTTTGGATGACTTGACATGACATTTGAGATGAGAGACAAAATCTCAACTAAAAATGAAAAGACACAAAAAAGAAGAATAAATGACTAAAAAGTGACCAAAAATGCAATTTCAGAGTTTTTGGACTGCATTGTACATGAGGGTACAACATGTACTTCAAAGTATAAATATTTATGTAATCCAAAAAAAAGGTTCTAATTATGAGGGAAAAATAAAAGGTTTTATGTGAAATCAAGGTTCTTGAGCCCAATTGCATGAGACTACATATATTAAGTTCATGTATAGTTCATTAGGCAATCGAGTTAAAAATCCACAATTGCATATGTATTTGCAATTACAAGGTGTAACATGACTATAATCAGAATTTTTGGATGTGATTGCACACAACATTACATGCAATAGAATATGCAATGGGCATCAAAAGTTTTGATTTATAACAAGGTAAGTATAATATGCATTTCGTCGAGGATTCTAGCTACATTGCACTTGCCATTACATGCATTCGGATATGCAATAGACATAGAAAAGTTTGAGATAATTTCAAAATGGAAATAAAAGATAAGGCAAGATAAATTATGTGTAATAACCCCACATGTACACATTATATTATATTCATTAATTGCGGGTGAGGCTAGAAATCTCGTGTACATGAATTTTGCTATATAATTTGAAGTGCAATGTAAATAGTAAATGAAAACAAAACTCTTAATTGTGCATGAGACATTTTGAAAATCCTTTAAGTCACAAATATAAATGAAGTACATCAAACTTAGTTTACACTTTGAATCAGTGAATTCCAAATCACATTCATCATATACACAGTATATCATATACTTTGTATAGCGTTAGGGAAAAAGTAGAAGACACCCCAGCCGAGTCTTAAAGTTATGGCACGAGCTCACCAATAACAAATGTTACGTAAGCGCAGCTGGAGTCCCTGCCTAGTGTGTAAAGCCTGTTGTGATTGTGAGTAGGAAATGGGGTAGTCAAATAGACTTTGTACTTTTATATTTTCCCAATGTTAAAAGAGTCAACAAATTCGCTTGGAGTGGCTTCACTAAATTATTCTTTCAAAACCAGAAAATTTTCATTGCCATACCCACCATGTCAATGAAAATAGCTAGTTAAATGGCTATTAACTATTGGAAGGGGATCAAGAAAATTCTAAGGGCCCGTTTGGTAGCAGGAATTGGACCGGAATTGGCATTATCTAATTCTGGGTAATGCCAAATTTCATGTTTGGGTCCTTGGAAAAAAATGGAATTGGAATTCCGAAATTCTCATTTTGCCCCCAAAATGAGAATATCATCTTCCACCTAAATAGGTGGAATTGGAATTTCGAATTCCAATTCCAATTTTTACAAAAGCAAATTTAATATTTCGTGGGATCCATGACTATAAAGATGTATATTATATTGCTATAAGGATGTATATATATATATACATGTGTGTATATACACATGTGTGTATATACGCATGTGTGTATATATGCATGTGTGTATATACACATGTGTGTGTATATATACACATGTGTGTATATGTACATACATGTATGTGTGTATATACACATATGTATGTATATATACATACATGTATGTGTGTATGTGTGTATATATACACACATGTATGGTGTGTGTATATGTGTGTATATATATACAAATGTGTGTATGTGTGTATATATATACACGTGTGTATATGTGTATACATGGATACACACTTGTATGTGTATATGTATGGTGTGTATATACACACACATGTGTATATGTAGGTATATATACATAAATGTGTGTATATGTGTATACACACGTGTGTATATGTGTATACATGGATACACACTTGTATGTGTATATATACACATGTGTGTATACACACACACATGTATGTGTGTATAAACACACCTGTGTATGTGTGTATATGTACACAAATGTGTGTATATGTGTATACATGTGTGTATATATACATATACACATGTGTGTGTATATACATGTATATATACACACACATGTATGTATGTATATATACACATGTGTATGTGTGTATATATACATACATATATACACACCATATTTAAAGAAATTAAAAAATAAAGAATTAAAATTCCTTATGCATCTTCTCATTCATCTTTGGGTGAACCAAACAGGTCAGACCATATTCCAGATTTCATTTTAAGGATAAGCATCTTCTTGAATATGCAGCATCTTCCTGAATTGACCATATCTAGAATATGGTATTCCAGCAGCCAAACGGACCCTAAATATACCTAATCGGGGATTCCCCACCCTAATCATATCTTGATACAGAATTCAACATCAGTCCCTTGTCAAAACTATTTGAAGTGATTAGGTAATACAATAACCTTGTGAAGTTGATGTAAGACTTTATCTTGTGTAAACATTGTTGCTGGAAGAACATACTTTTTGCTTACTCAATGATTTCCTTGTTGAAATCTGAAGTTAAAATGACACCAGACCTCCAGCTTCCCCTTCATTATTTCTTGGCCAACATATGTGCTTTTATTCACCTTCCCAATGGATGTTTATTACCTCTCCTTTCATTTGGGGATTTGACTCTTTGCGTGGTTTTCTTATTGAGTGGTAATGGAAATACTTAAAAAATAGACTTAGCTAATTTCATGTGAAAATAAATGTGGTATCTACAAAATTTAAAAAAGTAGTAAAAGTTGTTGGAAATTGAATGTAATATATGGAATTTTTTCTTAGTTTTCAAATTATTTGGGTGAGAATTAGATATTTTAATGAGTCATTAAACTAAATTTTTGAGGAAAACACAAAATTAATTTTCATTTTGGCTAGAATAGGTATGAGAAAAAAATATTCATAAGTAAAAGAGACAAGCAGATGTGACACATATTTTCTATTAATATTTTCAAAATAAATAATTATTTTGTATCTTTCTATTATAACTTTTTAAAATCTTAGAAAAATAATTTTGGAAAAATTAACTTGGTTTAAAAATGAATTTAAAAATATAAGATATATAAAATGAAGCATAATATATATCTCAGATTTGAAAAAAGGATCAACAAGGCTTGCACGCAATTGAAGTCCCTGTCTTTTGCAATATTTAGTTTATGTTGATGTCAACTCTTAATGTTTTCTGAATATATGTATACACCTTGTTTGAGCTTAAAGTTAGAGCTGATTTCCAATGGGTTTATACACTGAGAATGCTTACAAAATAGGAAATCTCAAACATATAAAAGTGTCACTATAAGGAGACTTCCAACTGTGTCTTTTCAAATATTAGTAGCAGAATTGCATGGAAATGGAAAAGGTATGAGATACTGAAACAAAACATATTCAAGATCCCTTGATGCAGATACAACTAGATTTAAAAATTATAAAAGTATACATATATTTACAAGGGTGGAACATATAATGAGATAAATGTTAAAATATCAATTTATATGTTTTTTTTTTATATTTTAGTTAATGATATTTCTATTGCCATATTAATTTTGTTCCTTTACTGATTTTTATGTGTGCATGAGAGTAAAATTTCCGGTTTAATGGTGTTATAAACCCTAAATTAAAGATGGTAGTAAATGACATGGTTCCATAACAAACCTATTCGAATAAGGCTCGAAAATAATGTTCAAATATTGATTGTGGAAGGTACCAAGAATTCTACTAATCAGAGTTTCTAGATACTTCCTTCTTGATATAAGAATGGATTTCTCTTCCACTTGAAGAGAGTAAGGGCTTCTTGAAGTAATGTTATTGTAAGTAGGAAATTTTAAGTAGTTAACCCCTCCAACAAAAAATATAATTGAAGCTACCTGGATTGAAACATGGGTAGAAGATATCAGTTATGATAATGGTTGCTATGTAGGCAGGCACTCATCTTACTTAAACTATTAAATGTACTGCAATGCATGAAAACTTACAGAGCGAATTACTAAGGTATTGGAATTACCAGGAGTTGGAGATATAAGATTGGTAAGAAATTCTTCTTGATCAGGTGATGACTAGTTCAAGGTGTAGGTTGTAATGCTTCTACAAGCTTGTAATATATAGGAGCCCAGAGTAGGAGTGTGACTGCTTGCTAGAGATCTTACAGACCTGGAAAATATCACAAATTTTATTTAGACATGATCATGATTGCAGTCAAAATTTTTTTTTGATGTATATCTTCTAAAGAGGTAAACCCTAAACCATAAACCCTAATATTACCATGGATATTTAAGTCCAAACCCATCACTTATCATGGGTAAGTGACCTTTAACTAAAAGGAGTATATGCAGGGAATACAAGAACATTACAAGTAATATAGTTCTCTTCCTGTGCTCAACTTGTCTTGGGTTGAAACCGTAGGTATAGGTAAAGTGGTGGTGTTCTCTGGCACCTTCACATGTTTGGCCAATGCCTTCTAATTGTCATTTTTATACGAATTGAACACCTCGTTGTAGAGATTCTGAAATAAAGAGAAAATTTATTAAGAAACTTTGTATGTTAATACATTTAGATTCATTTTTATTATTCAAAATGGATCTGATATATGAAATACATTATATATGTAAAGATCGCAACCTTCGATTGAGCTTTCACTTTCTTCTCTTTCCACCACTTGCAAACACAATCATAGTATATAATTTGGAGAACTAGAATAATGGTCGTAATTGTATACAGTTGCAGGACACAAATGAGTAAAATATTATAAATATTCAAGGGAAAAATAGAAATAGAAAACAAAGTGAGCCTGGAGTCTTTATGTATGTTTTGACCAATATAATTTAATTTGATCTTCAGATAACTCCTTACCAATGTCGTGTAAAAATGCGTTGGTAGATGCACAAATGCAAAAAAAAAATTGTTAGTAGCCAGAGAGGACAAATCTCGAGCCAACCACAAATTAAATAATTTATTGGATCTCCAAATTTGTTTAATATGAAAAATATATTAGAAAGGATGAAGTTAGGATTAGTAAAAGGAATCTCTTAGTGTTATTACAAAAATGTAAAGAATATAGAATCACTCTATATTTTGGAAAAACACAGGAAATGCTCTATTTTAGCAAACAACTAAATTCAAGAAACCCCAAAACAGGGCAAAGAATAAACACAGAAAATAGATGGAGATATGCAAGCTTTCTTCTTGCTTCTATTAACTGGAAATTAACTTCTACAAAGAAATATAAACTTGCAGCAACTGGGGCTGCATACAAACTTCAAAGAGCTTCTCTAAACTCTTACAAGATTATCTGAAGCAATCACTTCTTAACAGATCAATCAATTACAAATAATTATTGTTGCAATAAAAACAAGTCTTTGATAAAACAAAGCACTTACAAAAACAATATATTTGTTGTTGCTGCAAATAAACTTACTTCTTACATGTCTATTGAAAGAATAAATATATTCTTTGCTTTATAGAGTAATTGTTGTCCAAAGAAGAAAATCATATTTGAATTTATCTTTCAAATTCCACATAAAATCACATTTGAAAATATCTTCTAAAAGTCTTCATAAAATTTGATTTACTCTTATCAGCAAAACAGGGGAGAATTTAAAGTCAACAAAAGAGGCTCAAGCAATCAGATTTAATTATGAAAATCCAACACTCCCTCATTGTCTTGAGTCGACAAAACATGATCATGCTTGATCCAAAAGAGCTACGCCCAGATTTCTCCTTAGGCGCTCAGAACTTGCAATGCCCAATGGCTTGGTAAAAATGTCTACTAGCTACTGCTCTCACCTACAAAACTCCATTTTTATTTCACCATTCTCAACTAATTCCATAATAAAATTATATGATTTCAATGTGCTTGCTTCTTCCATGAAACAAAGGATTTTTTGACAAAGCTATTGAGGAAATATTCTCACAAAATATTGTTGTTCCATCCTCTTGTTTTTCATTCAATTCTACCAAGATCCTTCTCAGCCAAATAGCTTGACATGCTACTACATTTGCTACTATATATTCAGCCTCTTCTATAGATTGAGAAACTATGGGTTTCTTCTTAGAAGCACATGAGATTACACCTGAACCCATGTGATAGACATATCCAGAAGTTCTCTTCCGATCATCCAAACTCCCTGCCCAATCACTGTCAATGTAACCAATCAATCCATAATCATTTGTTGTAGTATACAAAATACCATATCCCTTGGTGCCATTCACATACCTTAGGATTATCTTTCCCGCTTGCCAATGTGATTCCTTTTGGGTTTCCATAAATCTGGAAACCAAACTTACTGCATGCATAATATCCGTCCTAGTAGCTGTTAAATACATCAAACTTCCAACCAGGCTTTTAAACAAAGTTGGATTCACATTGCTGCTGCAATAATTCTTTCTTAGCTTTAGACCTACCGTATTTGGTGTTGGGGCAGCCTTGCTATTCTGCATTTTATATCTCTCCAAGATTTTATTTTCATATATTTCTTGAGAGACAAAAATTCCATCATGCATTTGTTTTACTTCTATGCCTAGAAAATATCTCAAGAGACCTAAGTCTGACATATCAAACTCTCTTTTCATGGTCTCTTTAAAATTAGCAATGAGGAAATCATTATCTCTGGGAAAGATTAAGTCACCAACATACAAGACAAAAATTAAAATATTACCATTTGTTGCCTTGATGTAAAGAGTGGGCTCACCATCACTTTTGCAAAATCCATTGCTCATCAAATATGAGTCAATTCTGCTATACCATACCCGTGGAGCTTGCTTAAGCCCATAAAGAGCCTTCTTCAGCCTATACACTTTACCTTCGTGACCAAGAACTTCATAACCAAGAGGCTGCTCCACATAAACCTCTTCTTTCAATACTCCATTCAAGAAGGCAGATCTCACATCCATTTGATATACCTCCATTTGTGCTGGGCTACAATTGCTATGACAGCATGCACGGTTTCCATTCTTGCAACATGGGCATAGGTTTCATCATAATCTCTACCAAACTGTTGTTTATACCCCTTGACCACCAATTGAGCCTTATGCCTATATATTTTTCCTTTAGCATTGCTCTTGGTCTTGTAAACCCATTTAACTCCAATAACTTTCTTGTTAGGAAGTAAAATAGTGAGCTCCCAAGTATCATTTCTTTTAATTGCATCTATTTCCTCCTCCATGGCCTTACACCATTTTTCTTCTTTTTCAGCATCCTCAAAATAAATTGGATCACTATGATAAAATAAAGAAAAATTGATATTTTCATACCTTTCATCTTGGTAAATCTCCCTTAGACTCTTGGTCTTTCTTGGCACTAGGGAGGCGAGAGTGGGATCAAAACTCTCAGTATTGCTGCTGCTAGTCTCTGCTGGGCCAATTTTCTGCCTTCTGGAGCCTTCTATATATGTTGTTATATCATCTTGTTACTCATTAACATCATCATCTTCAGCAATAATAGGCACTTTATTTGAAGTGCTTGATGATGTGTCCACCGAGCCATCCCATGACTCATCCTCAATGAACTCCACGTCTCTTGAAATGATGATCTTTTTAGTGATAGGGTTATACAATCTATATGCCTTTGAATCAAGACTATATCCCACAAAGATACACTTCACACACTTTTCATCCAAATTTTTCCTTTGCTCCTTTGGCACGTGTGCATATGCTACACACCCAAACACTCTCAAGTGTTCAACCGTCCATCTATTCTTTTCCCATGCTTCCAATGGAATCTTGTCACGAACTGCCTTTGTAGGACTTCTATTTATTAAATAGACAGCTGTTGCTATAGCCTCTCCCCAATATTCAATTGGGAGTCCTTTTCTTTCATCATGCTCCTTTCCATCTCAATGATGGTCCTATTCTTTCTTTCATCCACTCCATTTTGCTGCGGAGTATAACTGGTTGTTAGCTCCTTCTTTATGTCATTTTTCTTGCAAAATTTCACAAAAATATTGGAGTTATATTCCCCCCTCTATCTGACCTTAGGAATTTCAGATAATGTCCACTTTCTTTTTCAGCTTGGGCTTTAAATTCTAAAAACTTATCAAAAGCTCCAGATTTATTTTGCATAAAATACACCCATGTTCTACGACTGAAATCATCTATGAAGTTCATAAAAAAGTACTCCCCCCAATGGAAGTGATTTGCATAGGGCCAATTAAATTAGTATGCACCAACTCTAATAGTGCTCTTTCCCTTCTAGAGTTTCCAGAATTAAATGGAAGCCTATGTTGCTTACCAAAAATGCAAGCCTCACACTAGCTACTGAACTCTTTAATACATGGAAAATCATCTACCATTCTTTTCTTGGACAATAAACTTAAACCAACATAGCCAAGATGTCCATACCTTAAATGTTATATATTGGAGGGGTCTTCAATCATGCTCTTGAAAGATAATTGTTGTACTGATGTACATTCTTTCTTGGGAGATGCAGCTGCTGAAATTGAAGAGAAACATATTTCTACCTTCAATGGAAACATTTGATTCTTTGTCATTTGGATTGCTGCAACAATTTTCTTACTCCCATCCTTCTCATAACTGATGCATTGATCATTCTCAATCAACACTTTATATCCATTTTGAATGAGTTTTCTAACACTCATCAAATTGTTCTTTATACCTGGGGCAAAATAAACATTCTGAATTTCTTGTTTCTCACCTTGCTTGGTGGGGATCATAATAGATCATTTTCCCGCAACTGGAACAATTCCATTGTTCCCCATTCTAATTTTTGACTTGATAGATTTATCAATGAAATAAAAATGACTTTCATTACCACTCATGTGGTTACTACAACCGTTTTCCAAATACTAGACTGTGGGGCTTCCTTCTTCACCAATATTGCACATGATGAAGGCTGTGGGGTTATTTCCATCACCCACTTTCACATCAGCAATGTTTACACTTTTCCTTGATTAATCACCTTGCTTTTTCCAGCATTCACTTGCATAATGCCCAAATTTATGACAATAATAGCACTCAGCATTGCTCTTGTTCGAGTTACTATTCTTCTTGCCTCCTCTAGAATTATTTTGAGAGCTATTAGCTCTCTCATTTGTGCCTGCTCATTCTGAGATTTCTCCTCCAACATTTTTTTGTCCGGAGTTGCCATGACCTCTACCTCTTGAGCCTCTTCCATATTTGTTTCTTCCTCTCCCCCTACCTCTTGCATTGGATTGAGCTCTGAAAGCTTGCTCTTCAGAAGAATTTATTGTTCTATTAATTTGATGCTCATGGGTTTGGAAAGAACCCATCAATTCATCAACAATAAATGTTGAGAGATCCTTTGCCTCTTCAATGGAAATAACTAGAGTATCAAATTTTGAGGGAAGACTTCTCAAAATTTTCTCTACTATTCTTTGCTCCTCCGTGGTTTCTCCATTGGTTCTCAACTAGTTTATCAAACCAGAGAGTCTTCAGCTGAAATCTGAAATGGACTCATTGTCCTTCATGAGAAAAGTCTCAAATTCTCTTCAAAGAATTTGGAGCTTCACCACATGAAATTTTTCAGTCCCTTTAAAACTTGTATGAAAGATATCCCAAGCTTCTTTGGAATAATTAGCTGCTGCTATTCTGGGAAAGTTGCCTCTGTCAAGGCAGTTTCGATCAAGCTCAAAGCTATTGATTCTTTCCTCCTTGACTCCTTCAACTGAGTCTTCTGATTGTTTGTGAGGGCACATCCACGAAGCCATTGACCACAAGCTCCCACAAATCATTTACAACCATTATGGTCTTCATCTTCTTTTCCCAAACATCATAGTTTTGTCCATTGAAACATGGTGGCTATTGCCAGCTCTTTCCTACATCTCCATCCATGTCTCATGTGCAAGAAAAACAATTACCCAGAAAAACAAATGCCCAAACTCACAAGGATTGAGGCCCAATCAGCTCTAATACCATGTAAAGAATATAGAATCACTATATATTCTAGAAACACACATGAAATGCTCTTTTTCATAAAACAACTAAAATCAAGAAACCCAAAAATAGGGAAGAGCATAAACACAGAACACAGATGGAGATATGCAATCTTTCTTCTTGCTTCTATTAACTGTAAATTAACTTCTACAAAGAAATATAAACTTGCAGCAACTGGGGCTGCATACAAACTTCAAAGAGCTTCTCTAAACTCTTATAAGATTATCTGAAGAAATCATTGTTTAACAAATCAATTGATTACAAATAATTGTTTCTGTAATAAAAACAAGTCTCTGATAAAACAGAGCACTTACAAAAATAATCTATTTGTTGTTGCTGCAAATAAAATTACTTCTTACATGTCTATTGAAAGAACAAAGATATTTTTTTTCTTTATAGAGTAATTGTTGTCCAAAGAAGAAAATCATATTTGAACTTATCTTTCAAAGTCCACATAAAATCACATTTGAAAATATCTTCTAAAAGTCTTCATAAAATCTGATTTACTCTTATCAGCAAAACATGGGAAAATTAAAAGTCAACAAAAGAGGCTCAAGAAATCGGATTTAATTCTGAAAATCTAACAAAAACTAAAAAATATAAGATGAAATGCAAAAATTTTATATACCCAAGTATTCAGTCATTTTATGCATACAAGAATAATAAAATGAGAGAAACAAGACTAATAAATAGGCACTAAATGTAGCGACCAGGTGATAATATATTTCCCAATCTTTTTTTTCCAACTGGTTTCATGACAATTTCTGAATAAAATCACTAAAATTTGTTGTTTCAACTATTTCATGACAATTTTTGAACAATAAAAACCCTAATGTGATAATTTATGAATTCACAAACCTTAAAATATGGTTATTTAAACTATTGTAGTACTCAGGCATGGTGGGAGCCTTCAATTGCCAAGGAGGTGGGTGGAACAAATGCGCTCCCCAAATGAGTCTTCTCCACTGTATCTCTGAGCAACATAGAATGGTACCAGGTGTACGATTCCACAATCTCCATTGAAGGTGTAGAAAACTTTGTAGTGTACATGTCACAAGATCAAAAGTTACTCATGATTAGACCTAGGGATAAGCTCCAGATTGAATTGGATCCCTTCAACTTTGATCTTTTCACCATTGCTCCCGTGAGAAGGATGCTACATGGAATTAGATTTGCAACCCTGGGATTCTGAACATAATCAACACAGGCGATGATGTAGAAAAGGTTAGATATGGCGGAAATGAAAACCCAAAATGAATGAATCAAAGCTTCCTTCCACGATAGCAAGTTTTTAAGCTTGAAAAAGAAATTGTTGATGCCTTGATAGTTGTTTAAATCAGAAATCTCCATGTCTTTCTTAATGCAAATCAGGTGTCTACACAAAAATAACAACATAGACTGTGTGAAAGACAGTTGTTCGCGGTTAGAACATAAATTTCCATTATTGGATTCAACACCCACTATTCTTGTCCAAGCCCTAAAATTAATGTATTTGCAAATAAAAATGAATTAAACCACTAGGAAAATTGGAGGAGCCAATCAGAAAATAGCAAAAAATTAAGTTTAATAGAAAATAGTTACAAACTATAGCTTAAAATGATGGGCACAGTTTTGAACAGAAAACTAATGCCAAAATTCTAGGTGAAAACATAAGTCTCCTGCCTAAAAGGTAGGGACTAATAAAACAAGAAATAAAAATGACACTGAGAAGGTATAAGAGCGTGATAAAGAAATGAAGGAGAGCACTAAGGTTAAGACAAAATTCACCAAAGAATGGTAGTGATCAATTGAAACACGAATGTATTTCCTCTGCAACAAAGAAATTACAAAGGCATTTCAACTAAAATTCAAACTAGAAAGCCCTAGAAATTTGAAAGATCTTATAACCTGAAAAATGAGAGTATAAAACACAGCCAAACCTGGACTGGAAGAAAAGAAAATGACTTAACAAAAATGCATGATTTATAAACTCAATAAATGTTAAAGGTTTCGAGTAGAGAAGGAATGAATCTTTAGAGACCAAAAAAATCATTTGTAAACTTGAATGGGCTTGACATTTTAAGGCTTAATGCTCGGCACTTTACTTAACTTAGCATTTTTATGAACTCGTTGTTTTATTAATTGCATTACCACATATTATATTGCATGCTATATATTATATAATGCTATGTAAAAAGTTCAATCATTAAAGTAAATAAGAGGTTTTCATGCATTTTGCATAACTCATTACATGTAATATTACATGCAAATGAGGTGAATAACTCCAACCCCAAGCATTTTGGGAATTTAGTAGTGCATCGCACAATGCCTTACATGTAAAAACAAAAATGTAATAGTTCTTAAAGACCCTGAATTTAGTAAAAACTTAAAATAGAAATCTATTGAAATAAATAGAAATAGACTAAAATGAAAATAAAAATAATGACTTTTAAATGACAAGAAAAAAAGTGACAAAATTGCTTAGTGACTCAAACCTTAGAAATCATGCAAAAAGAATGTATGCATAATGACTTAGATCAAAATCAGTGGGTTGTCTCTCAATTTTTGACCTAGCTTATCATATAATGCAGTTGCAATGAAGGATAAAGAAATGAGTAAACTGTTTGTTGATTTTAAGATGAATGAGAATATTCCTCTTAATACAAAGAGGTTTCCAATATATTGGTGTAAGCACAAGGGAATCAAATCTAATGTTTAGGTTGGGTGGTGGATTGTCTTCGACCAATCTCCTTGTAATAAATATGAGGTGCTTCTATATTTTTTGAGAAAACTATGTTGCGAATTTATCCTTAATCAAATTCCCAATTATTTTGAAATGAGGGAGTTCCAAGGTAGAGGTATAAGCTCTGGCCAAGATGGACCAAGACCTCTGTAGGTACAAATCTACCCAAATAGAATACCAATAGCAGATAAACTCATTCTTGAAGGATGCTATGGAGGTAGAGATCCTTCAGGAATTTTCTACATTGACTAAAACTGTCATCCATCATGACAAACAATCATCCCAGCCTCTTGGCCTAGATGATGGAGTAACAACTCGACCATTTGCCTCTAGTGCACCTAGCTCTAACATGTATTGTAGTTGTTACCATCTATTATTTGGGAAGGACTTTGATGTACATGTAAATGGTTTGACCTTCCATGTTTGTTCACATTGTCATTCTAGATGTTATGGAAGTGGTGGGGATCATTATTCTAGCGCATCAGATGATGTGTTGTTGATAAATGACTTGCAACAATAAGTGTATAGCACTGAGATGTAGGTATGTTGAATTGATTTTATAAATAGTTAATTTTTAAATGTAAATATATTTTTAGTTGTATATTAAATTAAACTAATTTAAATATTTTACATTTTTGGATGTAGTGATAGAGGCTAGTACAACATCAACCACTCCTGCCACAACTTAATGTAGTTGCATCTTCATCAGAGGCAAAATTTTTATAACATGTCAAAATAGAATAATAATATATTGCATTCAAATTAATGTTTTATAATATATATTAACTGACTAATGTATATTCAAGTAGGGATTAATAGGTAAATATAATGGACCAGATTCACATTTTCATGATGCTACCCTTACAGTCATTTCATTTGGCTTAGAAAGCTCTATGGTATATTTTTTTGCACATACATTCAAGCTTAAAAAAATTATTGAATATGCATATCATTTAAAGTGTGATTATTTAAATTATATTTTAACATTATACTTTAATCTTATCTTACTTTTGTAGGGTATGCCAATTGTGACTAAGGTAGAATCTGTGCCAACTTCTTCCTAGAAGTCAACTAACTGGGGAAAGGTAATTGAACACAATTTTAATTAAATAATAGTTTAAAGAGCTTATATGAGTAATTGTAGCACCACTTAGATGTTGATGTTTTAAATATATTATGATTATAAACATGTGTAGATTTATAGTCTTTGATTTTGTGTCTTCTATATACATTAACCAATGGGGTTTACAAAATTGACATTTGCACTCGGTACATTGGAATAAGAGGCAACGTGTGTGTGTGATATATATATATATATA
>MU226181.1:1315632-1327694 GCA_018584345.1 Thuja plicata | reverse complement strand
CCCATTTGAAATATCTCTGAATTTGTTTTAGGTTGCATGTACATTCCATAACACCTTTGAAGTGATAAGTTTTCTTGTAAAACTATCTCTGAGGTTGAACATAAGATTGGAATGATCTTGACTCTATCACCCATGGTAGAATAAGGCACTAATCTAATCATTATTTGGATCATAGCTATTAATTTCATTGTTTATTATTTTGTGCTATCTTATCTATCTATTCATTTGAAATTACATATACATTTACTAAACATTCTTTCAATTACTTAAAGTATTTTAGTTTATAGTTCACGATATATTGCTTTATGTTAGATTTATTTCAAGTTCCTTGCCATACTTGAGAGAGAAGGTTGAAGTGTTTCTTATATTCTATAAAAATCCTTGTAACTTGAAGGATAAGTCAAGGTATAGGCCTACCAACCTTGGTTTTGCAAAGCCAAAATTGCAAAAGTTCCAACCTTGCCTTTGTTGTGACTTTTTAGTTGGCCAAATCAGTCAGGTTTCCCAACATTGGATTGGCAATTCCATAGGAAATCAAATCTATTGATTTGAGCACCAAAACAATACCTCCTACATTCATGCCTAAAATTTAGGGTTTTAGGTCTTTGTCATTGTCTACACAAGAAATGTATCTTCTTGGCTAAAAAACCATCTTCTCCAAACTCATCCTCTGAGTTGAGGGTCCTTCATTGGCTCACCTACCTTCCCACATCCATTTATTGAAGCTATGAATGATTTCAATCCCTCTAGCAAGCTCCGCAATCACTGGTGATCCCTAGCCATGCCACTCTGGCTCGCCTAGGGCATCACCTTAAAAATGGCTGCCATAACTTCCTGGGCCCCTCCTTCTCTATACACAATGTACATGGAATCTACTCTCATAATCCAAAAGCCCGTGCAAGTGCTACAGTGGAAAATGGAGTTAAGACCCCATTTGTTCACAGTGCTTAGTTCAGGACAGCGATAGTGCTGAAAACAAAAGAATTTTAAACAAGAAAATAAAACTATTTGATCAAACAAAATAACACCACACAAAATATTCTACCAACCTACATTACACAAAATAATGGTCATAGAATTGGATTCAATCCATTCAACTATCAAATCACCTCAAAACACCTTAACAGTCACTGTTATTGACATACACAGTCCATACACAAAATTTCTCTATTTTTCCAACCCTTCACACATCTCAAGGATGGTCTTATATAGTTTCCCCCACACCAATTCATTGATTTTAGACAGTTATCTAACCAATTCCACCGAAAATGCATTCTTGTCATAAAATTTGTCAATGTTGTCAATGACAACATTGACAACTTTTAGCTATGGTGTCTTAACTTGGTCTAAACTTGTCCAAAGTTTTCCAATCCACCAAATATGATTAAATAACATCAAACAGGACCTCTAGTCCCTTTTTTGGCTCATTTTATCACAAAATTCCAAAAACACCCTATTGGACCTAAGTGGACATAGAGGTCTCTAAAGACCTAATAAGACACATCCTCCTACTAACTCTCTACACACTAGGAACAAGATGTCCCCTTATTAACCTAGTGGTCTGGTTAGAACCACTACAAGCCAAAAACATAAAGAATCCCTAGGTTACAATGCATCCACTAGCCTACCTAGGTTCTACTGCACCAAAATCCCCCCATGTTAAGGGTAAACACACTAAAACATACTCACTACCAAGCTACAATAGTCCTATTACCTATTGCAAAAGTTATCCTAACCTCTAACTTCCACGAAAACAATCCGGACCATCCTTCTCTAACTGTGACTACAAAATTGTTAAAGAATAGTCTTGTGTGTGAAAGAAGAGAAAAAATTTATATTGTAATAATGGTCTATAATATTTGTTTATAAACTTGTGATAGTAGAGTTTTGGAGCATAAGCATTTGTGGAGTTCAAGTGAATCATAATCTTGATTGGAAACTATTTCTTATGTATTTATTTTGTGTTTTATAGGACCTGTTAGGGGCTCATATTTATGAGATTGATGATGTCACCCTTTCTGCCATTGACTTTGGCTTACAGAGCTATGTCGTATCATAATTTACACACCTCTTGTTTATATTTTTAATTGAAATCATGTGGTATCATATTATTTCTCTTATGTTAATTTTTTTTTTGTTAGCCTACCCCACATAGCTCGAGGTCATTAGGAAAGAGGAAGAAATCATCGAGGACTCTGAAACAAAAAAAGGTAATTAAGTCCAATTTAAGTATATTTATTGAAATGTATTATGAACATTTCAATGTATTCTATATTGATGAATGCACTTGACTTGTTTATTGTATACATGTAGAATCAATTGGATTTTATTGAACTAATGAATGCACCAGACACTGTTGATGTTCAAGAGAGGGAGGAGGTAACATGTTTTCATATTTACTTTCAATTGCATTCTTGTTTGTTCAAAATATTTTAGAAATCATGTTCTTCTATTAGTATGTCATTTGCTATGACTTTTCATACAGAAATTGGTCATAGCTACCTCAAATGAGGAAAATTCTCATATGAGTATAGTAGAGCCATCTCAGATTATGGTATGTATGCATTTTCTTTTTAGTCCATGAGTTTTTTATTTTTTAGTATTTATTGTTTATAACATGTATTTTTTATTATTTATTTTTATTGTTATAGGACCCTTCGGGAGTGCTCATCCTTCCTATACCTCACCATTTTTCTAGGAGTCCCTCTCACCCACGACGAGGCCCATTTCATTTATCATTTCGCCCAAGCATAGGAGATCCAGCTGAGGATTCGGTATGCATTTGTATTATCTAGTGTATACATTTTATGCATTATCTAGTATTTCTCGACTATAACATCTTTTCTATTTTACCATACAGGAAAAGGTCCGAACTGATTCATCAATAGTTTTGGCTCCCTACAGCATAGGAGTTCCAACTCATGTTGTGGTATGCATTTTCTTTTTAGTCCATGCATTTTTTATTTTTTAGTATTTCTTGTTTATAACATGTATTTTATATTATTTATGTTTCCTATTATAGGACCCTTCACCACTTCCCTTCCTTCATCTACCTCACCATTTTTCTAGGAGTCCCTCTCACCCATGACGAAGCCCATTTTGTTTATCATTTAGCCCAAGCATAGGAGAAAGAGATGAGGTAATCAATAATTCAACTGTCAAAAAATTACAACTCGATATTTATTTATTTTGATAAAATATATATGGCTTAGCATTTGAATTGTTCTTGTGCAAAGACTTAGTGGTCCAAGTGTTGTTGTGAAGAAGCTCAATTTTGATGATCCACCACAGTCCTAGAAATATCGAGACATTGTATAGATCTAGTGTATGTGTCTGAATGTTGACCTCTAAATAAGCCACAACACAACATAGTCATTGATCAATCGTTGAATCATGAAGATGAACATGAATTGCTCATTCCACAATATCGATCAAATTGACATGTTGCCTCCTATTTAGTTGGGGTGTTTAATTACTCTCAGAACGAGAGCCAACAACCATAGACCATTGCTAAAATAGAGGATTTGAAAGCTTTGAAAATTGAAATGAAGTTTATTCTATATGAGAGATGCAATTGTAATTTAGGAATGAAGTTGCAGATTTTAAGCTAAGAAACTTTTTAGAGATAAAAAAATTAAACTACTTGATAAGTAAGCAAACTAAATTGAGATGAAAAATGTCATTAAGCTAAATGAAATTACACTAAATATGCAATAAAAGCTTAGCAATATGATATAATTGAGACAATAATTTACTATAGTTCTGGTACTCTAAAAATTGCTCTCCCAAGTGAAGGAAAGAAGGTCGATAAAATAGAAAAGCCTAAAGAGAGGATGAAGAGTTTCTTGGGAAGAAATGGCTGACTCTTCATCTTCATAGAGGAAGGTGAGACAAATATGAAGGAATTATTTAATTAAATAAATCAATTAGTGCCACATGGGTGGCTTTTCACATTGTTTGAATTATTAAATTCAAGTGAGGATAATCCATTCAAATAACCAAATAATATTTAATTCCCTTAATGTGTATTAGCTAAAGGGGTGGGATTAATTTAATTTAAAAGCACTTAGGTCTTTAGAATTAAATTAATTAATCATAGGGAGTTTTAGCTAATAAATCTTGAAAATTTAGGAATTAAATATGGTGTAAGATTTATGCAAATTTAGGTTTTTGCATTTGAGACTAAGTCAATTAAAGACAATTAGGAAGCAAAATTTGCCTAGTACAATAGGGCTTCAATGATGAGAAAATGCACCAAAATTGATTAAATTGTAAGGTGCCAATTTTGGGGTATTACATTTTTCCCCTCTTTGAATTGATGTGCAAGCAGCGCGTTGATTCAAAGAATAGTCTGATGTGATAGATGAAGATTTCGGAAGTCTAGGTTAGGTTGCCAAGACACTGATCAGATCGAGAAGCAGAACCATCTTTAGAATGAAGCATGATTCTCCAAAGTCTAAGTTAGATTGTGAAGAGAACGGTCCAAATACCAATTGAGAGAAGATTGGAATCGGGGTTAGATTTCCCCAGTGTCCGTTGATAGCTGATGAAGATTTAGGACTATCTCCATAATCAGGGTTAGATTGCCCCAATACGAAGGTTAGCCCTCTAAGATCTGGGTTAGGTTGCCCAGATAACGGTTGAAAAGAGATTTTGCGAGACGTCTTCAGAACAAAGCATGACTTTCAGGAATTAGGGTTAGATTGCCCCAATACCCAATGGGATTTCAAGGATCATCCCTAGAATGAAGTTTGATCCTTGAGGATCTGAGTTAGATTGCTCAAATACCTAGAAAGATAGATGACAAGATGACAAGATGCAAGGCATCAAGATGCCCCTAGAGATTCAAGATCATGGAATATCTAATTTTGACCATAAGGTACGAAATACTGAATATGCCCCAAGTGATGAGATGCCCCTGGCAAAGGAGACTTTTGATTTAGATCAGATAGATTTGAGAATGATGCAAAAAGATTCAATGATGCAATCATCCTACCCCCTCAGGAGCGAAATCAAAAGATGACACAACAGAAAGATGATCGACAGCAAAATATTGCAGATAGAAGTAAGATCAAAGATCTAGAGGAATTCAGAGATAGATCAAGAGAAGGCATAATCAATTTAGAGAGATTGGGAGGTCTTGTTGACTACATTTGACCATAGTTGACCAAGTTTGACTAGAATTGACTAGAGTTGACTTTTGATGAAAAGATTGTAGAAGCCAAAAAAATGATGACAAGAGATGATTCTGACAAGAAAGCGACGTCAGAAAGTTGACTGCACAAGCGTTGGAGCACGTCGGTCCCAAAATTTTAAAATGTGATTTTGAGCTACTTAGGAGTGTCAAATTTCCATTTTGATCACGAAAATGGATTCAGGATAGTTGATTTAGCCAAGGGTGCAATTTTTGTGAAAAACAGAGCACTTTTGAAAATTAGGTCAAAAGCTATATAAGGCCCGAAGGGGTCATTTTCAAATCATTATTCACTTTTGACTTTAGAGATGGTGAGGGCCCATGCTGATATTGATAGCATTCCCATGCATACACATCAATTCAAGTGCTCCCAATGACACAGCCGGCCACCAGAGTATGACACACCTATAAATAATCGAAAAACCATCTTGCATTTCAAATGTTTATCAATTTTTAGATCTTTTAGCATGCTTTTAAAGCTTTTTAATTCCAATGATGTCAAGTCTCACGCGAGGGAATAGTTTCCTTGCATCGGCCAAGGTCACCCCTCATGCAAGAAAAGGGTTTCCTCACGTAGGTTAGGGTTTCCTTGCATGGGGTCCCTCCACGAGCATGTGTGAGGTACACCATGATGTCGCGTGAGATTTCATCGCCAGTGATGATATCTCGCACGAAGAGTGATCCTGTCTCATGGAAAATAGAAGTCTTGTGTGGGAAAAGAGTTTCCTCACATGGGAACTACTTACAGTCCATAAAGTTGTCATCTAGTATGTCGTAGAATCAGCCAATTGGAATTCCTCAGAACTGTGTTTAGGATAGATCCATAGCTTCATTTGTTTTCATTGCTTTGAAAAATCATCATGTTGAGATACTGATCAAATGTTGTCACTTTCTTTGCAGGTTGAATTCCCTGATATTGCATTCTGGTCTCACCATCCTGTCATAGGTGAGCTTGTGCAGAGACTGGCTGATGTTGAGGGTGCCCATCTTGATGGGCTAGGACTATCATATCTACGTGATGTCCTCGAGATTTGGGTAAATCACGGTCTATTGTGTGCACTTGTCAAGCATTTCCATTTGGAGATGAACACTTTCCATTTTCCATAGGGTGAGATGACAGTCACCCCTGAGAATATATAGGATCTTGAGAGTACCATTCCATGGGGCTCACATGGAGTACGATACCCAGCCGAGGGAAGGTACACTTGCATTGAGAGCAATCTTCCAAGATGATCTGGTGATGGGTCGAGCCATCTCTTGGCATGATCTGACAAGTAGGTATGGTACACAACACACATTGGTAGTCGTCTTGGTGATGTTCTTGAGTTTCCACCTGGTGTCAGATCGGGGTCAGCATGGATTGGAGTGCGGCTAGGGACTCATGTTGCAGCAAATGTTAGCCAACCCAGTAGTGAGGTTTGAATAGGGCGAGTGCATTCTTGCACAGATGTACCACAAGAAGCACGAGATCGTGTATTGGAGCACACAGACCATGGGCGTTGCAGAAGTTGTGGTTCTATAGATCTGGGCCCGGGCCATGATACTCGACAGGCCCTAGAGCCATACATTTACAGGTATGCAGGTCCAATGACTCAGCAAGTGCTGGGTAAGATAGATCAGTGGCGGGCACAGCTGGACAATATGGTAGCGGTTATATGGAGGCCATGGATAGCTACAGAGGTTTGGGATGATGCACGACATGAGCTACCACATATGTTCTGCTCGTGTCCTTTGATCGAGTGCACCATCAGTGTCATTGAGCGCTTCCTACTGACACAGGTCCTATGATAGTTTGGGAGACCACAAGACGTCTCCCAGGAGTATTGCACATATGCCTGATTTGTTGATGAGATGAAGAAGGGCTGGCAGCAGTAGCTAGACCGGGGCAGGAGTATGATAGATGCACGGGTACCACCAGCTAGATGGGACTATTTAGTAGGGGTGACGAATGCAGGGATGACACTTGCATATAGAGATCACATCTTGGCTCACCCATTCCCAAGATTCACAGATCCTATTGGCATGGGCCAATAGGTACAGCAAGTAGTATAGTTACCACCGCAGCAGTAGGTACCAAAGCCACCACCGCAGCATCCACAACAGCTAGCACAACCACCACCACAGCAGGTACCACCACAGCAGAGAGTACTATGGCCGAGGACTTGGCAAAGTCCCCTTCCTCCTAGACATATGGGAGTAGACGCAGGTGTAGGGAGTAGTGGAACTTTGGATAGGTCCACTAGGCAGAGGACAGGTGATGGCTCTGAGCAGGGGGAGGATACTGATATGGCCGATCCACAGGCAAGAGGACAAATGGCACAGTTATAGGAGGCTCTCAAGAAGATCCAAGAGAGAGTGGGGCAGGTACAGAGGGAGCAGGATGACTACCATACATGGGTGGTCATCCATGAGACTCGGGTGGCCAACTAGGATCGATAGATCTGGGGACTACATGAGGCATTGGCCAGAGCACAGGCAGGGGCGAGATATGAAGCTACTCAATTAGCCTATTACTATGCTACATACATGATCACAGTTCCCGAGGTAGTGGACCAGGTTCTACCATTTTTAGAGTATGCTGGGGCACGAACCACTCCACAGGGACCACCTCCACAGGCACCACCATAGGCACCTCCTCAGCAGGAGGCCATGCCACCTCCTCCACCTCCTTTGGGTGGGAGTGGCTAGATGAGACATTTGATATATATTGTATCACCATTTTGATATACTGTGCTCGAGTAGCACCATTTGTACACTTGATCGATTGGTATATATGAGCTCAATTTTTGCATCATTGTACTTGTTTATATATTGCTTTAAACTTGTATGTCTTATGAGATATTTCCTATATGATTAGATGTATAGATTAGAAATGCATACCATGGATGAATATGCAAATGTTTATGCACATGTTTTATTGATGTATGAATGAATGTAATGCAATGATAGATGTTGGATGGATAAATGCTATGTATGATTTGATTTATGCTTATAATGGATGCACATGTTTATGGATATGAATGTATGGAAATGCACTTTTGTGGAAATGAATGTAATGCTATGAATGAAATGGTACTAATAATCTCATGCAGGATATCGCAATATATGACAAGTACTAACCAAAAGAATATGAATGAAGATCGAGAGAAAGGACCAGGAACTTGTGCAGTCAAGAGGAATCTAGGACAAAAGATGAGAACCTTTGAAGAATGAGAAGATAATGAAGAGAGGACCAAAACTGTCACTATGCAAGCTTAAAATGTGAATGCAAGCCTAAGCTAAATGCAACCCTAGGACTTGGTTGTTGGACTCATCGCATAATTATCATCATCGAGTACTTTTGGAACATCAAAGTCAATACAATCCTTACTGGTGCCACTGTGACCATAAGGATATGAATATGGCTTTCATTAGATAAAATGTAGGAAACGAACATAAGCACCAGGGCACAAAAGCCAAGATGACCTGAACATTGTTTCTAGTTTGATATACTAAGAGTACACAAGTAAACAAACAGAGCAATAACAGTCAAAGAGGTAGTTCCAACCTCCCCTTGGCGTACAAATAAACAAGATCGAGGGATGTGAGGCTTTCCTACCATAATGCAGAAGCTCTTATCACATACACCCTATTTATTTGACGCTGTCAGATCATCGAAACCACACCCACAAGCAGTAGACAATGAAAATATCAATGCAATTCATGAGAACAGACAACATACAAAGAAAGATTCAATCATAGCTCAACATGTTTCAAATTTTACAAATGTGCATGTGTTTAGGGTGTTGAAAAACATCATTATGCTTGTGAGTGCATTGTGTTTGATTGCTATCGAGAGATGTTTACATTGCGATGCCCAATGTGTGTTGAAATACATAAGTGTGTCCAAAGATAGTGTTGAAAAACACTGTTTATCGGGTATTGAGAAACACCATTTTGTGTCAGTAGATAATTGTCCTTTAGAACTGACAAGATTACTGACTCGAGTGTAAACCGAAGATGCGATCAAAGTGGGGAGCCATGCCCCCAAGTAATGAATGTAGATGACTGACTTGACTCATATAAAGAGGACTAATATGAGTGGATTGCCCCCAAGCTATGATGTTGGGGTCATTTCAAGCCAGGTGGGATCTTGAAAAGACCCAAAGTGTCATGAAAGTGACTGAAAGCTATGTACTCACTAAAGCAAAGCATGCGAAGAATGAATATCGATAGATAGAGCATTTGGGTATAACTCCAACTGTAACGGATTGATTTCAAATATGAAGATAGTGAGTTGATGTGAGAAATCTTAGTAGTATAGAAAAAGTAGGCAGATGCAGTGAGAATCACTGGTGACTGACGCAAGAAAGATTCTCAAGCATAAATATCAGCGTGAGATCTAAGCATCAATAGGAAGAATTAGTGAGAACCACTGGTGGCTGATGTGAAGAGGAGAGAGACTCCAAAAGATAGGACAATGCCCCCTAGACTAGGAAGATGCCCCCGAGTGTGACCAGTTTCAATCCATGTGAAGTCGATAAAAATCTCAAAAATAACGGAGAGCGAATGCATGAGCGAGCAAACTAAAGAAGGAAAGCAAACTAAAGTAGGAAAGTAGGACAACAAATTACAAGAAAGCCAAGGGATGTCATGATAGATAGAGCATTGCGGGACAAGAGGCACCTATTTACCAAGTTTTCACCATCTTGGCAGAAATTCTATTTTTGCTACCATGTACCAGGTGTTCATCAATGGCACATTTTTCTCTTTTTTTTTGTATTTTTGATTTTTTTCGTATTTTTTATTTTTTTTATTTTTTTTTGGTATTATCAAGGCACCTGTTTACCAGGTTTTCACTAGGATAATAGATACATCAAAGTGCCTATTTGTCAGGTTTTCACTAAGATGATCATTTTTTCAGGACATTTGCAATTTTTTAGGATTTTCTCATAATAGAGTATGTACATGAGCATTCAGAAGACATCTCAACTATAGAACTTCTTCAGATGAAGAGCATTGATAGGCTCTTTGAGTTGTTCACCCTCTATGGTAGAGAGATGGTAAGCGCCAGACCCAAATACTATAGTGATAACATATGGGCCAAGCCAGTTTGGTTCAAATTTTCCTTTCTAGACCTGCTGTTGTTGATTCTTGGGGTTCTCTCTCAGGATGAGATCACCCATTTGGAATTCCCTTGGTCTGACCCTCTTATTGTAGCTTTTAGGTCTTCTCTTCTAATATCCTCATAGATGATCGAATGCCACTTTCCGACATTCATCCAGTAGTTCTAGCTCTTGAAGCCGAGATATTCTGATATCATCATTAGTAATGAGGCCCTTCAGAGAGACTCGCAAGGTAGGAATCTCAACCTCAATAGGAAGTGCTGCATCTGCACCGTAAACTAGAGAAAAGGGTGTGGCCCCTATTTTTGTTCATATGTTGGTGCGGTAAGCCCATAAAGCCAGATTAATCTAGAGATGTTAGTCTCGTCCAGATTTGTGTACTGTGCGGTGTAAGATCTTGAGAATAGCCTTATTTGAAGCTTCCTCCTATCCATTACCCTAGGGATAATAGATAGAAGACCAGTGCTGAATAATTTTTAACTTAGTGCATAATTCTTTTAGATCCTTGTTCTTGAATTTCACCCCATTGTTGGTGATTATTGATGAGGGTACACCATATCTTTAGATGATGAAGTTTACTATAAACATGGGCACAGACTTGTCATCAGCTACGATGAGGGGCACTACCTCAACCCATTTGGTAAAATAGTCTATAGCAGTAATGATATATTTATGTCCCCTTGAAGAAGATGGATGTATCTGACCCACCAAGTCAAAGGCCCACTGCTGAAGTGGCCAAAAGCTGACAAAAGGAATGAGCTCCTTGGCAAGAGCGTGGATCATATTTCCATGAAGCTGGCACTGTTTGCAAGATTTAGCAAATTGTCTTGCTTCTTTCTCCATATTCGGCCAATAGTAGCCAGCTCTAATAATTTTGCGAGCCAGTGTCATGTCATTTGAGTGAGACCCAGATATGCCTTCATGGACTTCTACTAACACACACTTGGACTCATTAGGTTCTAAACACCTAAGGAGGGTATCGTCTAGACCTCGCCTATATAAGTCGTTAGCTATTATGAAAAACCGTGAAGCACTGTGAATTAAGTGACATTTCTCATTTCAGGTGTAAGTGTCCAGAATGATCTGGTCACGAAGGTAGGAGTAAATATGGTGGTAGCAGGATGAGTCATGTCCAATGACTGAACAGATCATCCGGGATTTAGGGGAATTATAAGTAGGGTAGCATAACGTCTCCACTAGGAATTCATGTCAGAAGTCATTTTATGGCATTTTTAACATGGAAGCCAGAGTATCCATGGCATCGGATGCTTTATTATTGGCCCTTGGAATTTGTTGGAAAGTAATGTGTGCAAAGTATTTCTTGAGATCATAAACCATCTTTTTATAAGGCACCATTTTTTCATCTTTTGTTTGGTAGATATCATTCACCTAATTCATAACCAACTGTGAATCGCCAAAGACCTTTAGCTCATCGACACACCATTCAATAGAGATCTTTAATCAATTAATCAAGGCTTCATACTCAAAAATGTTATTTGTGCAAGGAAATAACATTTTGTAAGCCTTTGGTAATGAATACCGCTGAGGTGTAATGAACAAGATTCTGGCACCTGACCCCTAGTTTGTGAATGATCCATCAAATAACATGGTCCATGCCTGATGTGTGAGAAGCATGATGAATTATTTCCACATGGGTGGCTTTTCACATTGTTTGAATTATTAAATTCAAGTGAGGATAATCCATTCAAATAACCAAATAATATTTAATTCCCTTGATGTGTATTAGCTAAAGGGGGTGGGAT
>MU226181.1:1289545-1315582 GCA_018584345.1 Thuja plicata | reverse complement strand
TTGAAAATTTAGGAATTAAATATGGTGTAAGATTTATGCAAATTTAGGTTTTCTGCATTTGAGACTAAGTCAATTAAAGACAATTAGGAAGGAGAATTTTCCTAGTACAATAGGACTTCAATGATGAAAAAATGCACCAAAAGTTATTTGAATTGTAAGGAGCCAATTTTGGGGTATTACATCTAGTTGTGGTCATTGAATGACCAATTTTTTATATGTATGTGTGTGTGTGTGTGACATTTGTACATTGTATATATCGACCTGGACATAGTTGATGTCACTTTTTGTAACTCTATTATGGATTTGGCATGTACGCCATGTATTGGTATGTATGCTATTATTGTTAAAAAAAATATATGAAATTGTTAGGAATAATAGTCCAAAAGCACAACTAAGAGGGGGTGACTCAGTTGTGATATAGAATATTAATCTTTAAATTTTGTAAACTAAAACTTCAATGAAAATGATAACACAGTAAATCCCCACACAATAACAAAATACTTATTGTCGATGAAACCATGTTAAAGGTAAAACCTCAGTGGGAATTAGCACCCACAAATAATGTACTGAGAGTATAGTATTCCTGTTAAAATATTTAGCCCTGTTAGGAGCTTATTACAACATTATAGTACACAGTCCCTATTAAAGAACAAACCTTGTTAGGATTCAAGAGTAACAGTGGGCTCACTACCTAGGCACACTTCCCAAAGAAGGTTAAGGCCACCCTTAAGGATTCACAATTCGAACAAGTGTATATAAGGAATATACAATCCAGTGAACTGTCTTATAGCAACTATCTTTGCTTGGTCAGTTCCAATGAAGTATTCTTATCACAAACTTTTCTCTACATCCAACAGGCAACAAGCCTCATAGCTTTCACACTTCTCTACCTTTTCAATCTCTACCACGTCTTTCCAAAATAAAAGATCTCTCATATATACCCTATTACAATAATTCATTAGGTCAACCAATTTAAGCTTTCCCAATACATAAATAATTAATTAGGTCAGCCAATTAGGCTTTCCCAATATATAAATAATTGTTTAATCCCTTTCTAAGATACACACGGTACCTATAACAAGTAAACATAAATTATGATCCATCAGATATAGTCCAAGATCCAAAATCCACACTCACAATTCATAATACATGCTACATGTATGAATTCAGCCACCAAATAGGTCTCCTCTAGAATACATGCCACAACTAACATCACCAATACTCTCACAACTATCCATCAATAAAAAAAATTCCTCAATGTGTCCTCTGTCATCCCATAAGCTTGCATACACTGAAACATCTTCATCTGCAAGATATACACAAAATAGAGAGACCTTCTCTATCAAGCATTACTATCATAGTCCAGAAACAAATCTTAGGCCAACCACAAATTAAATAAGTTATTGGATCTCCAACTTTGTTTAATATGAAAACTATATTAAAAATGATGAAGTTAGGATTAGTAAAATGAATCTCTCAGTGTTATTGCAAAACTGTAAAGAATATAGAATCACTCTATATTCTGGAAACACATAGGAAATGCTCTATTTCAGCAAACAACTAAAATCAAGAAACCCCAAAATAAGGCAGAGCATAAACACAGAACACAGATGGAGATATGCAAGCTTTCTTCTTGCTTCTATTAACTGGAAATTAACTTCTGTAAAGAAATATAAACTTGAAGCAACTGGACCTGCATACAAACTTCAAAGAGCTTCTCTAAACTCTTACAAGATTATCTGAAGCAATCACTACTTAACACATCAATCAATTACAAATAATTGTTGTTGCAATAAAAACAAGTCTCTGATAAAATAGAGCACTTACAAAAATAATCTATTTGTTGTTGTTGCAAATAAACTTACTTCTTACATGTCTATTGAAAGAATAAAGACATTCTTTGCTTTATAGAGTAATTTTTTTCCAAAGAAGAAAATCATATTTGAACTTATCTTTCAAAGTCCACATAAAATCACATTTGAAAATATCTTCTAAAAGTCTTCATAAAATCTGATTTACTCTTATCAGCAAAACAGGGGAGAATTAAAAGTCAACAAAAGAGGCTCAATAAATCGGATTTAATTCTGAAAATCCAACACTCCCCCATTGTCTTGACCCAAAAAAACACAATCATGCTTGATCCAAAAGAACTACGCCCAGATTTCTCCTTAGGCGCTCAAAACTTGCAATGCCCAATAGCTTGGTGAAAATGTCTGCTAGCTACTGCTCTGACCTGCAAAACTCCATTTTTATTTCACTATTCTCAACTAATTCTCTAATAAAATGATACATGATTTCAATGTTCTTGCTTCTTCCATGAAACACAACATTTTTTGACAAAGCTATTGAGGAAATATTGTCACAAAATATTGTGGTTCCATCCTCTTGTTTTTCCTTCAATTCTGCCCAGATCCTTCTCAGCCAAATAGATTGACATGTTACTGCATTTGCTGCTATATATTCATCCTCTGTTGTAGATTGAGAAACTATGGGTTGCTTCTTATAATTCCATGAGATTACACCTGAACCCATGTGAAAGACATATCTAGAAGTGCTCTTCTGATCATCCAAACTCCCTACCCAATCACTGTCTGTGTAACCAATCAATCCAAAATAATTTGCTGCAGCATACAAAATACCATATCCCTTGGTGCCATTCACATACCTTAGGATTCTCTTTCCCACTTTCCAATGGGAGTCCTTTGGGGTTTCCTTAAATATGAAAATCAAACTTACTGCATGCATAATATCCGACCTAGTAGCTGTTAAATACATCAAACTTCCAACCAAGCTTTTAAACAAAGTTGGATTCACATTGTTCCTGCAATCATTCTTTCTTAGCTTTAGACCTATCATAGTTGGTGTTGGGGAAGCCTTGCTATTCTCTATTTTAAATCTCTCTAAGATTTTATTTGCATATATTTCTTGAGAGATAAAAATTCTATCATGCAATTGTTTTACTTTTATGCCTAGAAAATATCTCAAGAGACCTAAGTCTGACATTTCAAACTCTCTTTTCATGGCCTCTTTAAATCAGCAATGAGGAAATCACTATCCCCAGTAAAGATTAAAACATCAACATACAAGACAACAATTAAAATATTACCATTTGTTGCCTTGATGTAAAGAGTGGGCTCACCATCGCTTTTGCAAAAGCCATTGCTCATCGTATATGAGTCAATTCTGCTATACCATGCCCATGGAGCTTTCTTAAGCCCATAAAGAGCCTTCTTCAGCCTATACACTTTACCTTTGTGACCCAGAACTTCATAACCAGGTGGCTTCTCCACATAAACCTCTTCTTTCAATACTCCATTCAAGAAGGCAGATTTCACATCAATTTGATATACCTTCCATTTGTGTTGGGATGCAATTGCTATGACATCACGCACAGTTTCCATTCTTGCAATAGGGGCATAGGTTTCATCATAATCTCTACCAAACTTCTATTTATACCCCTTGACCACCAATCGATCCTTATGCCTATCTATTTTTCCTTAAGAATTGCACTTGGTCTTGTAAACTCATTTAACTCAAATAACTTTCTTGCTAGGAGGTAAAATAGTGTGCTCCCAAGTTTCATTTCTTTTAATTGCATCTGTTTCCTAATCCATGGTCTTACACCACTTTTCTTCTTTTTCAGCATCCTATGAGAAAATAAAGAAAAATTGATGTTTTATTTTCTTACCTTTCATCTTGGTAAATATCCCTTAGACTCTTGGTCTTTCTTGGCACTAGGGAGGCGATAGTGGGATCAGAACTCTTAGTATTACTGTTGTTGGTCTCTACTGGGCCAATTTGTTGCCTTCTAGAGCCTTCTATATATGTTTTTATATCATCTTTTTATTCACTAACATCATCATCTTCAGCAATAATAGGCACTTTACTTGAAGTGCTAGTTGATGATGTGTCCACCAAGCCATCCCATGACTCATTCTCAATGAACTCCACATCTCTTGAAATGATGATCTTTTTGGTGACAGGGTTATACAATCTATATGCCTTTGAATCAAGACTGTATCCCACAAAGATACACTTCACACACTTTTCATCCAACTTTTTCCTTTGCTCATTTGGCACATGTTCATATGCTACACACCCAAGCACTCTCAAGTGTTCAACCATCCATCTATGCTTTTCCCATGCTTCTAATGGAATCTTGTCACAGACTGCCTTTGTAAGACTTCTATTTATTAAATAGACAGTTATTTCTACAGCCTCTCCCCAATATTCAATTGGGAGTCCTTTTTCTTTCATTATGCTCCTTGCCATCTTAACAATGGCCCTATTCTTTCTTTCAGCTACTCCATTTTGTTGCGGAGTATAACTGGTTGTTATCTCCTTCTTTATGTCATTTTTCTTGCAAAATTTCACAAAAATATTGGAGGTATATTACCCCCTCTATTTGACCTTAGGACTTTAAGATAATGTCCACTTTATTTTTCAGCCTGGGCTTTAAATTCTAAAAACTTATCAAAAGCTTTAGATTTATTTTGCATAAAATACACCCATGTTCTACGACTGAAATCATCTATGAAGGTCATAAAAAAGTACTCCCCCCAATGGAAGTGATTTGCATAGGGCCAACTAAATCAGTATGCACCAACTCTAATGGTTCTCTTTCCCTTCTAGAGTTTCCATAATTAAAGGGCACCCTATGTTTCTTACCCAAAATGCAAGCCTCACACTTTCTACTGAACTCTTTAATACATGGAAAATCATCTACCATTCTTTTCTTGGAAAATAAACTTAAACCAGCATAGCCAAGATGTCCATACCTTAAATTTCATAGCTTGGAGGGGTCTTCAATCACGTTCTTGAAAGCTAATTGTTGTACTGATGTACATGCTAGCTTGGGAGATGCAGCTACTGAAATTCAAGAGAAACATATTTCTACCTTCATTGGAAACATTTGATTCTTTGCCATTTTGATTGCTGCAACAATTTTCTTACTCCCATCCTTCTCATAAATGATGCATTGATCATTCTCAATCAACACTTTATATCCATTTTGATTGAGTTGTCCAACACTCATCAAATTGTGCTTTATACCTGGGGAAAAATAAACATTCTAAATTTCTTGTTTCTCACCTTGCTTGGTGCGGATCATAAGAGATCATTTGCCCACAACTGGAACAATTCCATTGTTCCCCATTCTAATTTATGACTTGATATATTTATCAATGAAAAAAAAAAGACTTTTGTTACCACTCATGTGGTTACTACAACTGTTGTCCAAATACCAGACTTCGGGGCTGCCTTCACCAATATTGCACATGATGAAGGTTGTGAGATTATTTCCATCACCCACTTTCACATCAGCAACGTTTACACTTCTTTGATTGATCACCTTCCTTTTTCTAGCATTCACTTGCATAATGCCCAAATTTATGACAATAATAGCATTCAGCATTGCTCTTGTTCGAGTTACTATTCTTCTTGCCTCCTCTAGAATTATTCTGAGAGCTGCTAGCTCCCTCATTTGTGGTTTCTCATTCTGAGCTTTCTCCTCCAACATTTTGTTGTCCAGAGTCGCCATGACCTCTACCTCTTGAGCCTCTTCTAGAGTTGTTTCTTCCTCTTCCCCTGCCTCTTGCATTGGATTGAGCTCTGAAAGCTTTCTCTTGAGAATAATTTGTCAATCTATTAATTCGATGCTCATGGGTTTGGAAAGAACCCATCAACTCATCAACAGTCAATGTTGAGAGATCCTTTTCCTCTTCAATGGCAATAACTAGAGTATCAAATTTTGAGGGCAGGCTTCTCAAAATTTTCTCTACTATGCTTTGCTCCTCCATGGTTTCTCCATTGGTTCTCAACTGGTTTATCAAACCAAAGAGTCTTGAGCTGAAATCTGAAATGGACTCATTTTCCTTCATGAGAAAAACATCAAATTCTCTTCGAAGCATTTGGAGCTTGACCACACGAACTTTTTTCATCCCTTTAAAACTTGTATGAAGGATATCCCAAGCTTCTTTCGAATAATCAACTGCTTCTATTCTGGGAAAGATTTCCTTTGTCAAGGAAGTTTTGATCAAGCTCAAAGCTTTTGCATCTTTCCTCTTTGACTCCTTCAACTGAGTCTTGTGATTGTTTGTTAGGGTAGAAAATAGAGCTAGGTCAGTCACATCCACGAAGACATTGACCATAAGCTCCCACAAATCATTTGCAACAATTACGGTCTTCATCTTCTTTTCCCAAACATCATAGTTTTGTCCATTGAAAGATAGTGGTTGCTGTCAGCTCTTTCCTACATCTCCAACCATGTCTCCTGTGCAAGAAAAATAATTACCCAGAAAAACAAATGCCCAAACTCACAAGGATTGAGGGGCAATCAGCTCTGATACCATGTAAAGAATATAGAATCACTCTATATTCTGGACACACATAGGAAATGCTTTGTTTTATCAAACAACTAAAATAAAGAAACCCCAAAATAGGGCAGAGCATAAAAACATAACACAGATGGAGATATGCAAGCTTTCTTCTTGCTTCTATTAACTGGAAATTAACTTCTACAAAGAAATATAAAGTTACAGCAACTAGGGCTGCATAAAAACTTCAAATAGCTTCTCTATACTCTTACAAGATTATCTGAAGCAATCATTGTTTAACAGATCAATCAATTACAACTAATTTTTGCTACAATAAAAACAAGTCTCTGATAAAACAAATCACTTACAAAAACAATCTATTTGTCGCTGCTGCAAATAAACTTACTTCTTAAATGTCTATTGAAAGAATAAAGATATTCTTTGCTTTATAGAGTAATTGTTGTCCAAAGAAGAAAATTAGATTTGAACTTATCTTTCAAATTCCACATAAAATCACATTTGAAAATATCTTCTAAAGGTCTTCATAAAATCTGATTTACTCTTATTAGCAAAACAAGGGAGAATTAAAAGTCAATAAAAGAGGCTCAAGAAATTGGATTTAATTCTAAAAATCTAACAAAAACTAAAAAAATATAAGATGAAATGCAAAATTTTTATATACCCAAGTATTCAGTCATTTTATGCATACAAGACTAATAAAATGAGAGAAACAAGACTAATAAAGAGGCACTAAATGCAGCGACCAGGTGATAATATATTTCCCAATCTTTTTTTCCCAACTGGTTTCCTGACAAGTTCTGAATAAAATCACTAAAATTTGTTGTTTCAACTATTTCATTACAATTTTTGAACAATAAAAACCCTAATGTGAAAATGTATGAATTCACAAACCCTAAATTCTGGTTATTTAAACTATTTCAATACTCAGGCATGGTGGGAGCCTTGAATTGCCAAGGAGGCAGGTGGAACAAATGTACTCCCCAAATGATTCTTCTCCACTGTATCTCTGAGCAACATAGAATGGTACCAGGTGTACGATCCCACAATCTCCATTGAAGGTGTAGAAATATTCATAGTGTACATGTCACAAGCTCAAAAGTTACTCATGATTAGACCTAGGGATAAGATCCAGATTGAACTGGATCCCTTCAACTTTGACATTTTCACCATCGCTCCCATGAGAAGGATGCTACATGGAATAAGATTTGCGACCCTGGGCTTCTGAACATACTCAACACAGGCAATGATGTAGAAAAGGTTAGATATGGTGGAAATGAAAACCCAAAATGAACGAATCAAAGCTTCCTTCCATAATAGAAATTTTTTAAGCTTGACAAATAAATTGTTGATTCCCAGAGAGTTGTTTAAATCTGAAATATCCATGTCTTTCTTCATGCAAACAACATAGACTGTGTGAAAGATAGTTGTTCGCGGTTAGAACATAAATTTCCATTAATGGATTCAACACCCACTATTCTTGTCCAAGCCCTAAAATTAATGTATTTGCAAATAAAAATGAATTAAACCACTAGGAAAATTGGAGCCAATCAGAAAATAGCAAAAAATTTAGTTTAATAGAAAATAGTTACAAACTATAGCTTAAAATGATGGGCACGGTTTTTGAATAGAAAACTAATGCCAAAATGCTCGGTGAAAACATAAGTCTCCTGCCTAAAAGGCAAGGAGTAATAAAACAAGAAATAAAAATGACATTGAGAAGATATAAGAGCATGATAAAGAAATGAAGGACAGCACTAAGATTAAGACAAAATGCACCAAAGAATGGTAGTGATCAATTGAAACATGAATGTATTTCCTCTGCAACAAAGAAATCACAAAGGCATTTCAACTAAAATTCAAACTAGAAAGCCCTAGAAATTTGAAAGATCTTATAACTTGAAAAATGAGAGTATAAAACACAGTTAGACCTGGACTGGAAGAAAAGAAAATGACTTAACAAAAATGCATGATTTATAAACTCAATAAATGCTAAAGGTTTCGAGAAGAGAAGGGATGAATCTTTAAAGACCCAAAAATTCATTTGTAAACTTGAATGGGCTTTAAATTTTAATGCTTAATGCTCGACACTTTACGTAACTCAACATTTTTATGAACTCGTTGTTTTATTAATTGCATTACCACATATTATATTGCATGCTATATATTATATAATGCTATGTAAAAAGCTCAATCATTAAAGTAAATAAGAGGTTTTCATGCATTTTGCATAACTCATTACATGTAATATTACATGCAAATGAGTTGAATAACCCCAACCCCAAGCATTTTGGGATTTTAGTAGTGCATCACACAATGCATTACATGTAAAAAAAAATGTAATAGTTCTTAAAGACCCTGAATTTAGTAAAAACTTAAAATAGAAATCTATTGAAATAAATAGAAATAGACTAAAATGAAAACAAAAATAATGACTTTTAAATGACAAGAAAAAAGTGACGAAATTGCTTAGTGACTCAAACCTCAAAAATCATGCAAAAAGAATTTATGCATAATGACTTAGATCAAAATCAGTGGGTTGTTTCTCAATTTTTGACCTAGCTTATCATATAATGCAGTTGCAGTGAAGGATAAACAAATGAGTAAAGCACAAATATGTGCTCTTTTTGTTGATTTTAAGATGAATGAGAATATTCCTCTTAATACAAAGAGGTTTCCAATATATTGGTGTAATCACAAGGGCATCAAATCTAATGTTCAGGTTGGGTGGTGGATTGTCTTCGACCAATCTCCTTGTAATAAATATGAGGTGCTTCTATATTTTTTGAGAAAACTATGTTTTGAGTTTATCCTTAATCAAATTCCCAATTATTTTTATATGAGGGAGTTCCAAGGTAGAGGTAGAAGCTCTGGCCAAGATGGACCAAGACCTCAGTAGGTACAGATCCGCCAAAATTAAATACCAATAGCAGATAAACTCATTCTTGAAGGATGCTATGGATGTAGAGATTATTCAGGCATTTGCTACATTGACTAACACCGTCATCCATCATGACAAACATTTATCCCAACCTCTTGGCCTAGACAATGGAGCAACAACTCGACCATTTGCCTCTAGTGCACCTAGCTCTAACATGTATTGTAGTTGTTACCATCTATTCTTTGGGAGTGACTTTGATATTGCACATGTAAATGGTTTGACCTTCCATGTTTGTTCATATTGTCATTCTAGATGTTATGGAAGTGGTGGGGATCATTATTCTAGCGCATCAGATGATGTGTTGTTGATAGATGACTTGCAACAATAAGTGTATAGCACTGAGATGTAGGTATGTTGAATTGATTTTATAAATAGTTAATTTTCAAATGTAAATATATTTTTAGTTATATATTAAATTAAACTAATGTAAACATTATACATTTTTGGATGTAGTGATAGAGAGTGGTACAACATCAACCACTCCTACCACAACTTATGTAGTTGCATCTTCATCAGAGGAAAAAAGTTTATAACATGTCAAAATAGAATAATAGATTGCATTCAAATTAATGTTTTATAAGATATATTAACTAACTAATGTATATTCAAGAAGGGATTAATAGGTAAATATAATGGACCAGATTCACATTTTCATGATGCTACCCTTATAGTAATTTTATTTGGCTTAGAAAGCTATATGGTATATTTTTTTGCACATACATTCAAGCTTAAAAAATTTATTGAATATGCATATCATTTAAAGTGTGATTATTTAAATTAAATTTTAACATTATACTTTAATCTTATCTTACTTTTGTAGGGTATGCGAATTGTGACTAAGGTAGAATCTGTGTCAACTTCTTCCTAGAAGTCAACTAGATGGGGAAAGGTAATTGAACACAATTTTAATTAAATAATAGTTTAAAGAGCTTATAAGAGTAATTTTAGTACCACTTAGATGTTTATGTTTCAAATATATTATGATTATACATATATGTGTAGATTTATAGTCTTTGATTTTGTGTCTTCTATATACATTAACCAATGGGGTTTACGAAATTGACATTTGCACCAGGTACATTGGAATAAGAGGCAATGTGTGTGTGTGTGTGTGTGTACCATGATTATATGCACATATACATTCCTTGTATTACAATCTTGTCATCTTTTATAGAGGAAATGGTCATACCTATTTCATTAGCAATGACTCCTTCTATGACAATGGAAAAACCATCACAGGATCAAGTATACGTTTATTTTATATTTTAGATATAAATTTAAATAAAAGTAAATATATGTTTAGTTTATGTTGCTTTGTTATATATGTATATGTATGTGTCTATATGTGTGTGTGTGTGTGTATATACATACATAACACACACATATATATATACATGTATATTTATATACATGTGTACATATGTATGTGTATGTGTATGTGTATGTGTATGTGTGTGTGTTTGTGTGTGTGTGTGTGTTTATATATATATATATATATATATATATATGGGTATGTGCACCAAGAGTCAAAAAAGTAGAAACGCGTTTTTAAAAAAATCAAATTTCATATAACCTGATCGGGTTATTGAAATTTTGAAATTGCACTAGGCTTGGTAACCAAGCCTAGACAATATTATTAAAAAATAGTATCTTTCTCGGAACCTGGTCTGGTTTTGAGATGTTTCTAATAACCCGATCGGGTTTTGAGATGTTTCCAATAACCCGATTGGGTGTTAAGAAACATATTATATTTTTGAAAGTCTGCGGCTTCGGCCATTTCTAATGCCTAAACTACGGAGCAGCAGAGTAAAGGAAGGAAAAAAACATCAAAACCCGATTGTGCTTTGAAGAAACAACATTTCTTCAACAATTTCTACATTTTCAAGTAATGGCACCCCGCAACAAAGGTATGTTTTATTGTTTTTTTTTTTGTTGTTGTTTTTTGCATTTATAATTAAATTAGGTTATGATATTTATTTTATATCAAATTCATCAAACAACCCAAGAAGAGGAAAAAGAAATGAAAGACCACCCCTCGTAAACCCTCCTCAAAATTCTCACCGTCCACAACCATCTCCACCTGTAGACCCTCCACATGTGCCATTAGGTCATGTAAATGCAACACAAGAGGACCTTGTGCAATGCCTTAGTCAAAATAGTGCACAAATTAATATATTATTCAATAGGTTGAAGGCTTTTGGTCTTCAGTATCACTCTACCCTCGCCACTACATTAGAAAAAATATCCAATAATGCAAATGAGGTGTCTTAAGAGGTGAAAAAATGGGGTTCATAGAGGGATAGATGACGTACATATTATGATGATGGTTTATCATATGAGCATGTGAAAAGAAAACCCATACAAAAATGTGACATGTGTGCCCTTTTTACTGATCGTAATACTAGAAATTCCCTAGAAGATAATACAAAATGGTTTCCTATACATTGGTGTGCTCATAGGGGGATGAAATCAGCTTTTTGGGAGAGGTGGTACATGGTATTTGACCAACCACCTTTCAATACTAGTGAGGTGCCTTTATATTTTTGAGCAAGCTATACTGCTAGTTTATCCTCAGCGAGAAGCCAAATTACTTTGACTTTCGTGAGTTCTAGGGTAGAGGGAGAGGTTCTGCGTAGGATAGACCTGGGGCACATAGGATTACCTGACCATAAGAGAGGAGGTGTACTCTTAGAAAACCCATCATTCATGTTGTGGTCCCAGTAGTGGTGAAGGAGTCTATGGATATATAGACTCTTCATGGAGCTGCATCATTGACTGATGTCATTATCCAGCATGGCATTTAGTTAGTTGGAGAAGAGGATGGATCAGTACCTGCACAACCTCCATCTTCATCAAATGCACCATTAGGATCATCCCATCTAGCACCAGCTCCATCATCATTAGATGCACCATTAGGATAATCTCATCCCATGCCACGTCCATTATCATCAGATACAGTTGTAGGGTTATCCCAGCCCATTGAGCTTATTTGCAGCAGTTGTAATGGTATTTGTGATGTGGTAGATAATCAGGCGAGTGCAAATGGTTTGACATCCCACTCATGTGTACATTGCGGGAGAATATGTTAGGCATCCACTACTAAGGATATGGCCCTCACAGATGATCTGATGACAATGGTGTTTGGTAGAGAGCCGACACATGTTTGTTTAAATTTGTGTTTTGACATGTTTTTTTAATTAATTACCTAAATCTGTTAAAAGTAAATATATTTTTATATATAGAAGAATCTAAATTGATACATGAATAATATGCATTGCAGGGTGCAGCTGGTGGTACGATCACACCAAGGAGTGCTCATTCTAGTAGACGTGGATGGGTAGCTCAAACACTTGAGGTAATGTTTTATAAATATTCATAAAATATAATAATACATTGTTTTCAAAATATCATATCTTGATAATTTTTATGGTGGTAACTTAGTTTGGTCAAAGAATTAGCGTATGTCTGTTCGTTGTTTCTTTATGGTTAAATAATTTATTCTAATGTAATTCAACTCAAGTAATTCATAAAAGGAAGGTACTCCCTCAAGGAATTAGGTTGAACACAAAGGCTTCAACAGAGATCCCTGGCTTTTGGTAACCTAGACATCATACTTTTGAACAATTTCACTTCCTTATCCAGCCATCATGTCTCAAACAGATTTGAACTCCCGCCCTCCATCCTTGGACTCAATTTACCCAATGTTGAACTCATACATAGAATCCTACCCCAACCAATCACTTATTGGCTTCTGAATCAACCTTGAACATCATCTGTAACATCCAACCATCATTCTTTTACTCTTATTTCTTGTTCAAAATCATGAATACAATCTTTAATTGTTCACTAAATGTGAATGTCCTTGATCCTTCAATACACCCACATGGCCTTCTGAAGACTCCCAACATATAACTTCAAAGACACTCCATGAACCCTTCAAATTATCACAAGGTCCTTATCCTATCACTTAAAGAACATTCACTTGCTAGTTCAGTAAACTCTACTCTCTAGCATTTCACTGTCATACTAGGACAGTCCCCATATACTAGTTTATATCTTCACGATAGACAAGAACCCATCTACACCCTAGGTTCATAAGTACTCCAAATATTTTCATCACTACCCTTACCACCTACTCTCAACCTAAAATCACTCCAAATACCCCCATGATAAGGGTAAACACACTAAAACATACTCACTGCCAGGCTACAATAGTCCTATTACCTACTGCAAACTTGTTAAATAATTGTCTTGTGTGTGAAAGAAGAGAAATTTTTTATATTGTAATAATGGTCCGTAAATTTTTTTTATTAACTTGTGATAATAGAGTTGTGGAGCATAAGCATTTTCGGAATTCAGGTGAATCATAATCTTGATTGTAAACTATTGCTTTGTATTTATTTGGTGTTTTATAGGACTTGTTAGGGGCTCAGATTTATGAGATTGATGATGTCACCCTTTATGCCATTAACTTTGGCTTACAGAGCTATGTCGTATCATATTTTTCGCACCTCTTTTTTATAGTTTTAATTGAACTCATGTGGTATCATATTATTTCTCTTATGTTAATTTTGTTTTTGTTAGCCTACCCCACACAGTTCGAGGTCATTAACAAAGAGGAAGAAATCATCGAGGACAACGAAACAAAAAAAAAAGGTAATTAAGTCCAATTTAAGTATATTTGTTGAAATGTATTATGAACATCTCAATGTAGTCTATATTGATGAATGCACTTGACTTGTTTATTGTATACATGTAGAATCAATTGGGTTTTACTGAACTAATGAATGCACTAGACATTGTTGATGTTCAAGAGAGGGAGGAGGTAACATGTTTTCATATTTACTTTCAATTGCGTTCTTGTTTGTTCAAAATATTTTAGAAATCATGTTCCTCTATTAGTATGTCATTTGATATGACTTTTCATATAGAAATTGGTCATAGCTACCTCAGATGAGGCAAATCCTCATATGAGTATAGTAAAGCCATCAAAGATTATTGTATGTATGCATTTACTTTTTAGTCCATACATTTTTTATTTTTAGTATTTATTGTTTATAACATGTATTTTTTATTATTTATTTTTCGTGTTATAGGACCCTTCAAGAGTTCTCGTCATTCCTATACCTCACCATTTTTCTAGGAGTCCCTCTTGCCCACGTCGGGTCCCATTTCATTTATCATTCATCCCAAGCATAGGAGATCCAGCCGAGGCTTCGGTATGCATTTGTATTATCTAGTGTATACATTTTTTGCATTATCTAGTATTTCTCGACTATAACATCTTTTCTATTTTACTATAAAGGAAAAGGTCCAAACTAATTCATCAATAGTTTTGGCTCCCTCCAGCATAGGAGTTCCAACTCATGTTGTGGTATGCATTTTCTTTTTAGTCCATGCATTTTTTATTTTTAAGTATTTCTTGTTTATAACATATATTTTATATTATTTTATGTTTCATGTTATAAGACCCTTCACCACTTCACGTCCTTCCTCTATCTCACCATTTTTCTAGGAGTCCATCTCACCCATGACGGAGCCCATTTCATTTATCATTCAGCCCAAGCATAGGATAAAGAGATGAGGTAATCAATAATTTAACTTTCAACAAATTACAACTCAATATTTATTTATTTTGATATAAGATATATGGCTTAGCATTTGAATTGTTCTTGTGCAAAGACTTAGTGATCCAAGTGTTGCTGTGAAGAAGCTCAATTTTGATGATCCACCACAGTCCTAGATATATCGAGACATTGTATAGATCTAGTTGTGGTCATTGAATGACCAATTTTGTATATGTGTGTGTGTGTGTGACATTTGTACATTGTATATATCGACCTAAATATAGTTGATGTCACTTTTTGTAACTCTATTATGGATTTGGCATGTATGCCATGTATTGGTATGTATGCTATTATTGTTCATTTTTTATATATGAAACTGTTAGGAATAATAGTCTAAAAGCACAACTAAGAGGGGGTGACTCAGTTGTGATACAAAATATTAATCTTTAAATTTTGTAAACCAAAACTTCAATGAAAATGATAACACAGTAAATCCCCACACAATAACACAATACTTCTTGTTGATGAAACCCTATTAAAGGTAAAACCTCAGTGGGAATTAGCACCCACAAATAATGTGCTGAGAGTATAGTATTCTTGTTAAAAGATTTAGCCCTGTTAGGATCTTATTACAATATTACAGTACACAATCCCTGTTAAAGGAAAAACCTTGTTAGGAGTCAAGAGTAACAGTGGGCTCACTTCCTAGGAACACTGCCCAAAGAAGGTTAAGGCCACCCTTAAGGATTCACAATTTGAATAAGTGCATATAAGGAATATACAATCCAGTGAACTTCCTGATAGAAACTATCTTTGCTTGGTCAGTTCCAATGAAGTATTCTTATCACAAACTCTGCTCTATATCCAACAACCAACAAGCCTCATAGCTTTCACACTTCTCTGCCTTTTCAATTTCTACCACATCTTTCCAAAAGAAAATATCTCTCATATATACCCTATTACAATAATTCATTAGGTTGGCCAGTTAATCTTTCCCAATACACAAATAATTAATTAGGTCTGCCAATTAGGCTTTTCCAATATACAAGTAATTGTTTAACCCCTTTCTAAGATATACATGGTACCTATAACTAGTAAACATCAATTACAATCCATCAAATGTAGTCCAAGATCCAAAATCCACGCTCACAATTCATAATACACGCTACATGTCTAAATTCGGCCACCAAATAGGTCTCCTCCAGAATACATGTCACAACTGACATCACCAATACTCTCACAACTATCGATCAATAAAAAAAATTCCTCAATGTGTCCTCTATCATCGCATAAGCTCACATATGCTAAAACATCTTCATCTGCAAGATATACACAAAATACATAGACCTTCTCTATCAAGCATTACTGTCATAGTCCAGAAACCAATCTTCACTAAATCATCTGTAACATCATTAATATGTAACCTCAAGTCAAGAAAAATTAGAAATAAAGTCATCACACATCTGTCTCCATATTCCCGTCTTTGATCATTCTGAATCATCCATACAGTTTTAGTACACTTCTATAATTTATCATAACTAGTGTGTTCTCTCCACTGAAACATATTTTGACATTAGTGACAAAACATGAATATCAACAACATAAATAGTATCCAAATCTGATATCATCCAACAATATCCCCCATTGGCATTGATGGAAATATATGGAAAAATCCATCAACCCAAAAATTACTCTCTCTCAATACATTCTTCTCAATATCCTCAACACAAATTTCTCCAAAACAGTAGTGATTTTCACATAGAATCTTTCCGCCTTTGGTAGCATTGGAGAAGGGTGTCATAAATCAACTGTAATCTTCTATAAGATATAGCTTTTTCAAATCTTCATGTCCAATAGCCAGGTGCAAAATCACCTAAATGTGCTCCATAGTGTTCCTGGGATGACTCTCCCTGAGGATTAGATCCATACATCAAGTCCAAATAATGATATAGCTCTGAAAGCAACTAGACCGATGCATGTCTGCATCAATTAATTAGCACTGAGAGGGGATCTCACCCCAAGAATTCTTTTGAGATATTCAAAAGCATCTTTTGGAAAATGTTTTGTAAATATATCTGCTATATGTTCCATTGTGCTAATATATTCCAGTTTAATCTATTTCTCTACTACCTTCTCCCTCAAGAAATAATACTTAATATAAATATGTTTAGTCTTTGAATTCATTAACATATTCTTTGACATATTCATTGTGCTAGTGTTATCACAATGGATAACCACTGGCTCTTCAAAAATTATTCCAATGTCCTTCAAAATTTGTTTCATCCAAACAATTTGTCTACAATTTATTGCAGCAAAAACATACACTGATTCAGCAGTAGACTGAGCAATATAGTCCTGCTTCTTACTTAACAAAGAAACTGGCCTTTTCCCAAGGAAAAATTCTCCACCACTTGTACTCTTTCTATCATCCACATTTCCTTCCCAATCAGTATCAGTGTAAGCCTGCAAAATAAAGTCATCTAATGTTTCATACTACAATCCATATTCTTTTGTTCCTTTCAAGTATCTGAAAATTCTTTTCACAGCAGCAAGGTGTGTCTCTTTAGGATCTGCTTGATATCTTGCCACAATTGCAACTGCATTGGAAATATATGGTCTAGTATGAGTTAGATATTTTAGACCACCAATCATCATTATGTACTTTGTCTAAAAAACACTTTGAGTCTCATCATTACTAGTCATCTTGTATCCAGTCACCATGAGTGTCCCAATAGTTTTACAATCTTCCATTCCAAACTTTTTTAACATTTCCTTAAGATACTTGGTCTGAAATATAAAAATACCGTTCTTACTCTGACTAATTTGCAAACCAAGAAAAATTTCATCTCACCAATCATTGACATTTCAAATTCATTTTCCATTTCTTTAGAGAACTTCTTACTCTTCTTATCATTGCCTCCGAAAATGATAGCATCAATAAAAACTTCTATGATTAAGATTTCATCTTTGTCAATTCTTAAATATAAATTACTATCTGTATTACCTTTTCTGAAACCAAGACGAAGTAAGTACTTATCCATTCTTGCATACCATGCTCTTGGTGCTTGTTTCAGTCCATACAATGTTTTCTTTAATTTACAAACCATGTCTTCATCTTCTGTCAAAGGAAATCCATCAGGTTTCTCTATGTATACTTCTTCTAAATCTCCATTCAAGAATATTGATTTCACATCCATTTGATATAATTTAAATTCTTTATGTGCATCATAACCAAGAAATAATCTCACAGCTTCCAACCTAGCAACATGAGAAAATATTTCTTCAAAGTCTATGCCTTCTTGTTGTGAGTAGCCTTTACAAACTAGTCTACCCTTTCTTACCAATATTCCTTCCTCATCCATCTTGTTTCTGAAAACCTATTTAGTTCCTATCACATTTTTGTTCTTAGGTCTTGGAACCAATTCCCAATTATTATTTTTCTTTATCTGTTCAAGTTCTTCTTCCATATCTTTAGTCCAAGATTCATCTCTACATGCTTCATCAATAGTTTTCAGTTCAACTTGAGAAATCAAACAAATTTCATCTCTTACTCTAGATCTAGTCATCATACCTTTACTTGAATCACCAATAATTTGTTCTTCAGGATGATTCTTCTTAACATACCTCAGAGTCTTAGGAGTCTCAGTAAGCTCAATCAATTCATTTTCAATCTCATTATCAACCATCAAAGGTTCTTCAGGTTTAGCAGTGACCTCTTTTATCTCTACAATCTGACCACAGTCATATATTCTTTCCTGAATCTGAAACTTTTCATCTATCCTTACATTGGCGCTTTCAATCAACTTTCTCAATCTCAAATTGAAACATTTATATATGCTTTTCTCTTGGTAGAATAACCAAGAAAAATTCCTTCATCACTTCTAGCATCAAACTTCCCTATCTCATCATCTCTTTTGATATAACATTTACTTCCAAATATTCTGAAATATTTTACAGTAGGTGTATGATCAAACCATAATTCATAAGGAGTCTTACTTGTACCTTCTCTGATCTGAATTTTGTTCAATTTGTACACAACAGTACCAATAGCTTCCCTCCAATGAACATGTGATACATTTCCTTCCAACAGCATAGTTCTTGCAGCATCTAATATTGTTTTGTTTATTTTCTCTTCTATCATACTCTATGGTGGTGTCCTAGGTGCAGATGTCTGTCTATATATTCCATGCTCTTCACATTAGGTATTAAATAAATTTGATGTAAACTCACCACCTCTGTCTGATCTCAAACATTTTATCTTCAAACCAGCCTCATTCTCAACTTTTTCTTTGAATAACTTGAATTTGTGAAATGCTTCAGATTTCTCTCTCAAATATGTAACCCACATCATTCTAAAAAATTCATCAACAAAAAGTATAAAGTACCTTTCATCATAATAAGATCTTGTTCTTGTAGGACCACATAGATATGTAAGCACCAAATCTAACTTCCTTTTTGTTGAATAAGATTTTCTTTTATAATTGCTTCTAGTCTTCTTCCCCATAACACACTCTCTACACATAGTGTTAGATGGCTTCACAATCTTAGGTAGATCTCTTACAGCATTAGTCATACTTTCCTTCACAATGTTATCAAAGTTAACATGACAAAATCTTCTATGTCATAGCCAACTGTCATCAACCTTCACAATAAAACAAAAAGCTTCAGATGTATTCAATTCAAATACATTACCTCTATATTTAGTACCATATGCGATCAAGTCTCCTGATTTACTTCTGATAGAGCATTTCCCATCAATGAATTTTAATTGATAACCTTTGTCAACTAACTGTCCAACACTAAAAAAGTTATGCTTAAGTCCATCAACAAGTAATACATTGTCAATATTAGTCTTTCCATCTAGATAAATAGATCCAACTCCAATGATAAGCTTAAGAGTATTGTCACCAAATCTAACGACACCACCATCATATCTTTTCAGAATCACAAACTTATTTTTATCTCAAGTCATATGATGTGAATAGCAACTATCTATAAACCATTCAGATTTATTTTCAACATGGGATACAAAGGCTTTTTCTTTATGTATAGGCTCATCATCCTTAATAGAAATAAATACAATTTCATCATATTCACCATCATCATCATCAGATACGCCTTCACTAGAATAATAATATTCCTTGTCTTTTGAATACTTAGATTTTTAAAAATTAGGTTTATGCTTTAGAACCCTTGTAGGACATCAAGATGCAAAATAACCAATCTTGTTACATGAAAAACATTTCAAAGGTAATTTGCCTTAAAATTTACCCTTACCTCTCTTTTCTCTTCTAGCAATCAGGGCTACCACTTCATCTTTCTTTCTTTCTTCCTCCTGTATCTATTCCCATTCATCAGCATAGTCTCCAAGCTCTTCTTTCAAGTCACCATTGTTGGTGATCATAATTCTAGATGAGGTCTTTTTGTTTCTATGGATAGTCACCTTGAATACTGACTCTACTTTAGGTAAAGTATCTCCCAGTTCTGCGGCCTCAAAAGTAGTTATCTTACCAATCAACATCTCTCTAGTGAGTTTCAGTGTCAAAGGTATAATCTCCTCTATAGTTTGTACTTTAGTTTTGTATATAGGTGTCAAAGATCTGAGTATCTTCACAATCACTTCTTCCTCACTGTAAGTACCTCCAGAGTTTTAGATGTTAGTAACCACCTCAGTAATTCTATGTGCATATTCCCTAATGTTCTCATTATCTCTCATCTTCATTGATTCTATCTTTGTCTTCTAGTTTTGTAGCTTTTCCTGTTTAGTAAACTTATCTCCAATATACAGTGCTTCCAATCTTGTCCAAATCTCATGTATAGAATACAAGTCTTTTACTTCAATAAATTCACCTTCAGAAAGTACATTGATCAATGATTCATTTGCGACCATATTACATGAAAATAGCTTCTTATCATCTTCAGTAGCCTTCTCCAATTCATCCTCAGTCACTATCTTTTCCTTCCCTTTTCTGATCATTTAGTAGTCAATTCCTAAACATAGAAAATGTGTTCTCATATTGTTCTTCCAACTATCAAAGTTTTCAGGATCAAATTTTAGATTATCCTTCATGTAGTAAGTCGTCTTTAGGATCACCTCAAGTTGTTAATATTTCTCTCAAGGACCAGTATCTTTGATACCAATTGTTAGGAATAACAGTCCACAAGCACAACTAAGAGGGGGGTGAATCAGTTGTGATACAGAATATTAATATTTAAACTTTGTAAACCAAAATTTCAATGCAAATGATAACACATTAAATGCCAACACAATAACACAATACTTTTTTTCAAGGAAACCCTGTTAAAGGTAAAACCCCAGTGGCAATTAGCACCCAAAAATAGTGTACTGAGAGTATAGTATTCCTCTTAAAAAAATTTATCCCTATTAGGAGCTTATTAAAACATTACAGTACACAATCCATGTTAAATGATAGACCCTATTAGGATTCAATAGTAACAGTGGGTTCACTGCCTAGGAACACTACCCAAAGAAGGTTAAGGTCACCCTCAAGGATTCATAATCTAAACAAGTGTATATAAGGAATCTACAATCCAGTGAACTGTCTGATAGAAACTATCTTTTCTTGGTCAGTTCCAATGAATTATTCTTATCACAAACTCTGCTCTATATCCAACAACCAACAAGCCTCACACCTTTCACACTTCTTTGCTTTTTCAGTCTCTACCACATCTTTCCAAAAGAAAAGATCTCTCATATATACCCTATTACAATAATTCATTAGGTTGTCCAATTAAGCTTTCCCAATACGCAAATAATTAATTAGGTCGACCAATTAGGCTTTCCCAATATACAAATAATTATTTAACCCCTTGCTAAGATACACACAGTACTTATAACAAGTAAACATTAATTACAATCCATCAGATATAGTCCAAGATCCACAATCCACGCTCATGATTTATAATACATGCTACATGTATGAAGTCAGCCACCAAATAGGTCTTCTCTAGAGTACACGACACAACTGACATCACCAATACTCTCACAACTATTGATCAATAAAAAACATTCCTCAATATGTCCTCTATCATCCCATAAGCTTGCATATGCTGAAACATCTTCATTCGTATGATATACACAAAATACAGAGACCTTCTTTGTCAATCATTACTATCATAGTCCAAAAACTAGTCTTCACTAAATCATCTTTAACATCACCAATATGTAACCTCAAGTCAAGCGACCTTAGAAATAAGGTCATCACACATCTGTCTCTATGTCCCTATCTTTGATCATTCTGAATCATCTGTACAGTTTTCATACACTTCTGTCAGTTATCATAACTAGTATGTTCTCTCCATAGAAACATATGTTGACATCAGTGACAAAACATGAATATCAACAACATAAATAGTATCCAAATTTAATATCATCCAACAGAAACTTCAAATTTTATCCTTGAATTTTTTGGTTGGATGTTTATGCCTTAAGTGTAATCTTGTTTCACATGACTTGTGTATATGCATGTGTGTGTACTTCATGTATATTCATGTATATAATTCATAACCTAAATTCATGTTTACGACCAACGTGAATGACTTAAGTGAATTCATGTCTATGCTTCATAATGTATGTACTACATGTTTGCTCCAGGACATAAGCAATTTTATGGTTTAAGTGAATTAATGCTTGATGTGCTACATTGTATTTAGGTGTATCTTTCATGCTCTATATATGCACTCCATGGCTTAAGTGAATTTATTTTTGTTTTTGTAAGTTTTTGTGACTGAAATACAGAGTATGAGAGTTTGGTTTTTGTTCTTGGACAGTGGATGTAGGGATGTTTTATGCAATTTTGAGCCCCTTGAGTAACTTCAAACATATAATGTTTCTTGGGTACACCTAGGAATTTATAGGGGTCTTTGGTGCAAGGTACCCAAGAAACAGAAAGAATGGATAGGAGTCTTCATGGGTTCATCTTCACATATTTATAATCATGGTTAGATCCTAGAGATCAACGATTCATTTTTATTAGATTGGTCTCACTGTAAAGTCAATCCATCTAAGGTGTCTTTATAAACCTAAGGTTGATTAGATTCATGACCTATGATAGGATAATTAGCCTTGATTTTTTGGGTCTAATAAAGGTCCTACTATAGGATCTAAGGGTCTTCTAAGTCCTTTCAATAGGTCTAGAGGTCCTAATAGCAACATTTTTCAACATTGTCAAAAGTTGCACAAATGTTGTCAAGCAATTTTTTCATTATTATTGTTTCAAACCATTCATCGTGGGATCAAACCGTCAGCTCCATAAGCTCTAGTTGGTTGGGTAAATGCTAGGGAAGACCTTTTTCTCTTTCAAAGTATCAAGAACATTTTGGCACAAGTCAGACCCAAGTGTTCTGAAGGTGCACTAAACCAAATTGGGCAACAATTTTTGGAGAGCCATACCTCAGACCTTGTGAGAGATATCAGAGATCCATGAAGTGCACAAGGACCATCTTGGGAAGGCCTACAAGCACGTCACTCAATCTAGGAGATTCCACTCAGATTCTATTTGGTGACCCGATCTCCATTGGTGCAAAAAGATGCATTGTTGCTTATTTGAAAGTTTCTCAAAGGTGCATCTTTCAAACCATTCATCATGCAAGAAAACTGTTAGCTCCATCAGCTCTAGTTGGTTGGTTAAATTCTAGGGGAAACCCTTTTTCTCTTGTGAAGCATCAAGAATGTTCCAGCACAAGTCGGACCAAAGTGTTCCCAAGGTGCACTAAGTCAAATTGGGAAACAATTTTTGGAGAGCCATATCTTGGGCCTCGTGAGAGATATCAGAGATCTGTGAACTGCACAAGGACCATCTTGGGAAGAACTAAAAGCACGTAGCTTAGTTCTGGGAGATTTCACTTGTATTCCATTTGGCGACCCAATCTTGGTTGGTGCAAAAAGTTGCATTGTTGCTCAATTGAAAGTTGCTCAATGGTGCATCTTTCAAACCATTCATCGTGGGACCAAACCATCAACTCCATCAACTCCAGCTAGTAAAATAAATGCTAGGGGAGAGCTTTGTTCTTTTTCAAAGCATCAAGAATATTTCAGCGCAAGTCAAACCGAAGTGTTCCCAAGGTGCACTAAGCCCAATTGGGCAGCGAGTTTTGGAGATCCATATCTTGGACCTCATGAGAGATATCAGAGAGTTGTGAACTTCAAAAGGACCATCTTAAGAAGGCCTACAAGCATGTAGCTCAGTTCTAGGAGATTCCACTCGGATTCCATTTGGAGACCTGGTCTCGGTTGGTGCAAAAACTTGCATTATTACTCAGTTGAAAGTTGCTCAATGGTGCATCTTTCAAACTATTTGTCGTGGGACCAAACCATCAGATCCATCAACTCTAGCTGGCCAGGTAAACGCTAGGGGAGACCTTTTTTTGCTTGTGAACCATCAAAAACATTCCAGCGCAAGTTAGACCAAAGTGTACCCAAGGTGCACTAAGCCAAATTGGGCAGCGCTTTTTGGAGAGCCATATCTCGGACCTTGTGAGAGATATCAAAGATCTTTGAAGTGCACAAGGACCATCTTGGGAAGGCCTATAAGTACATAGCTCAGTTCTGGGAGATTCCACTCAGATTCTATTTGGTGACCTGATCTCGATTTGTGAAAAAAGTTGCATTGTTACTTAGTTGAAAGTTGCTCAATGGTGCATCTTTCAAACTATTCATTGTGGGACCAAATCTTCAGCTCCATCAGCTCTAGTTGGCCAGGTAAACACTAGGGGAGACCCTTTTTACTTGCAAAGAATCAAAAATGTTCTGACACAAGTGGGACCAAAGTGTTCCCAAGGTGCACTAAGCCAAATTGTGCAGCAATAAAAGTAACACAATTGAAACGTCCACAAAGCATAACATATAACACCATAATTTTAATTGTAGATTATGCCTATTACTTTGGTTTGACAAAATATTTTCAAGGTAGTTGCTTTGGAAAATATTAGGTCCATTACACATGACAACACATGACAAAGATATAAGATACAAAATAACATACATACAACGCATGAAAAAGATGTAGTATGAAAATAATGCATACATACAATGCATGGAAAAGATATAGTATTAAAATGAACATACATACATAAATACTACACATGAACCATTATTATAATTTAGAGAAACATGAGATATCCACTGCATGAGCCATTGTTATAATTGTAATGAATCGTAATTCACTCATATCCTCTTAGTTAAATGGTAGACAGTAAAATATACAAAATGTGGTCCATTGATATATACAAATCTGTTGGAGATTTGATTCTGAATAGTTGAATGATTGTATGTTTGTCATTGATGACAACATATAATACACAGTAGTACTTCTGTATGTACTTATCTATATGATGACATAAAGACCAGCGTGGATATATACATGTTGTTGACATGTTTACTATACTATGTTCATACATACAGACTCAGATATGAAGTTTCAGTAAAGATATGTAATTTTGTTATTGACGGTTACAGTTTTGAAGGAATAATGGTTTAAGGCCGACGTATGTAACATGTTGATCGAGTTGCGCCTATCTTCAGGATATGCGTGTGTATTTTAATGATGAGTTATGATTTGTTGATATTAATCTAAACGCGCCAAACATTTTTCAAGAAGATTGCAATGTTATGGTCAATTTGGTGAAGCCGACTTAGTGAAGCGACGTGTCTATTTAGTTAGTACTTGTGCGGTTGTAATTATACTTGCGCGCTTAGTAGAGCCGACAAGGATGTTAAGAAGAGTTGTCCTACAGGTCCCATGATCTCATACTTGGTGTATGTACTTATATAAGGTCATTTGTAATGAGAAGAGTTGCGAAAGCCAGAGATTGAAAAGCAGAACAGAGTGTTGATGCAACAAAGCTATATTTATCATATGTTGATAATATAGATGTTTATGTTGAAGCTTTTAGAATACAGATTAGATTGTTATATTGCTTTACAATAGGTTAAAGCATCGGCGCAAAAAAAGAACTGATCAGACAAGCAGTGTCACAAACAACAGTTCATCTTGTTGATACAGTGTGTATCAACTAACCAGAAGGTTGTAGCATTCACCACTTGGACAGTGAGTCCTTGGATAGTGAGTCCTCCACCCCTAACAGGGTTACATGTAAAAGACTCCTAATAGGGTCTGACCCTTAACCAGGTCAACTATACTACTGCATTGTATTGTACAACTCCTAACAGGGTTGA
>MU226181.1:1270787-1283717 GCA_018584345.1 Thuja plicata | reverse complement strand
TATGAAAATGAACATACATACATAAATACTACACATGAACCATTATTATAATTTAGAGAAACATGAGATATCCACTGCATGAGCCATTGTTATAATTGTAATGAATCGTAATTCACTCATATCCTCTAAGTTAAATGGTAGACAGTAAAATATACAAAATGTGGTCCATTGATATATACAAATCAACCCATGGTCACTTTATATATAATTTGATCTTCTTTCAATATACAAAATGTGGTCTCCAAATATACACGTAGACCACTTCATAGTCATTTATATTTACAAAAAAAATGTTTAGATTGTTTTAAAAAAATTTATACAAAATTGTCAAAATAATTCTACCATTTTGTAGAATGATTCTTCATGATGGCCCAAAACTAATTGAGAAAACCATCTGGATCAGCTCTAACCCTTATTGTGTCATGTATTGCCTAGTGTTTAGATTCGTGAAGTTTCCATAAACTCTTCTTACGAGGTCTACCAATATACTTTATCAATTCAATATTTGTTGCAACAAGAAGGTTCAAGTAATAAAAAAATATGGTACCTGCATCTCAAACAACCACTTCTTGGATTTTTGGATAGGGTACCTGCATTTCATAGAAGCATGAATTAATATAAAATTCAACATATAAAGTATAATAGAATGATTGTAAGAGGTCTCAAATTTGTCAAACAAGAACACATTATATTTTGATAGCGTACCTTCTAAGCCATGTCCCTGTCACAATAATGGATCCTATTGGGTACTCAATACCCTATCCATCAATTACTGTAGTTATCAATTTCTTTTTTCCCTCAATACAACAACACAAGAAGTAATCAGTCCCTTCCTCATTGTTCTCATCTACAACAACTACATATACATGACCTGTAATTTATAGAGGGATAAGTTAACACCCTAAACACTTAACCACCTAATAAAATGAGTTCAAGTAGGTTCAAAAGAGTTCATCTCAAAATGAAGAATAAATTGAGAAATTACCTGGCTCAACTAGGTCAAATATGTGATCAAAATTTGTTGATGCTTCCAACTGGCTCAATTGTAGTGCTTAGGAAGTTGATATGTATCAAGCGGTTGCAAAGGTGTATAAGACCATTTGTTAACCCACTCTTTTTATTTTCATTCCTCCCATGCAAAATTCATACAAGACAAGCAAAAACATGTCATTAATCTAGTATAAATACCCAGTGATGCTGCATTTGAACTTTTAAATGAGTGCATGTCACTTGATCTTGTAAGTGTACAACAATCTAGATAGTTTTCAATGTTAGACTCGCCTATCAACAAAAAAATCTATTAACCATACACTTAGCTTCATTACAAGTTCCCATCATAGAGTTGCACCATCGCACAATTATTTTTGCATCTATTAACTTTGCACCACCTTTCTACTTCAATTCCTCTCTGGCAAGAGCTCTTTTTACACATGCACCTGTACCATCATGCTCACCTTTTCCATGCCCTGCCTTAGTGAAATCCCAAAAATTTTGAACACCACTTGTTACATGCATCCTACTCAACCAATAGAATATCCTTGCATTCTTGAATTGTGAGGTGCAATTTTCTGACCATATTATGTGTTGGTTGTACTCAATACCTCTTTCCCTTAAATTCTCATAGAAAACTTTGAAGCAACCTTGCACAAACTCTGATGAATGTGTGTGATCGTCACTGATTTACAAGTGATACTCTCTTAAAACCTTTCTATCTGCGTATGTGCTATCATGTGCATGCAAGAATGTTATATGTACAAAGATCGTCACTTGTATAGAATGGTAATACAATGCTTACACTTCATTCTGAGGTTTTTGTGTATAATTCTCAGAAAAATCAACAATGGAGACAATAGTGCCAAGGGGAAAAGTGTCCTTACATATCTTGAATTTCTCATCCAACCACCTAGCTCTATGTGAATGATGTATGTACTCATAAACTAGTTTCTCTTGAAAAATCTTCGTAAAATCAGATACGCATATATCATTTTTCACTAGCTCACACCTCTTAAGTTCTTTTCCATCTTTTAGACCATAAGTTATTGTCTTGTATTTTCCAAAAGAAACTAGTGCATTTCCAATCTCATTTGTGCTCTCTATATGGTGACATATCCGCAACTTTCTCATAGCACCACATGCACTGCAAGATCCATTCAAACATAGCATCTTATAATTAATGCAACCATCATCTCGATTGCATAATACATTTGACATAAAATCTCTTGATGACGTAGGAGGTGCTAGAAGACCACATTCCTGCAAAATAGTGTTAGTGTGCAAAGTACCAAAAACATGACGATATATATCATAATGCATGGAAAATCTGATATGTATCCTACAACAACATGTGGTGTGTGCATGATTAATCTTGACGTAAAAGGGTTTTGCCATTTCAAAAAATCTTTGACTAATTTTAATTTGAGGAACTCTTTGGGGGAATCTTTCATAAAATTGTATTTGTGTCATATCCAAAAAGTGTTTTGGATGTGGCATATGATTTGTAGATCTGATTCTCCTCCTAACAACGTCTCTTTAGTTGGGTGAAACCCTTGTTTTTTCATGCCAAAGCTTTTCAATTAATGTTCTTAATGCATCAACAACAACCTTGTCCTTCCGTGGGATTCTACCCAAGAATGACCAAAGAGAATTAGTGTTTGGATCCTCAATTTTTTCTCGCCTGTATAAGACTCTTTGTAATGTTGATCTACCTATCCTAAATAAATAAAAAAAAAATTCTTACTATACGAGATTTTTTCATTTCCTTTCCCATTATAGTTGATGTGAGGACACATCGAGTGACATTAGCATCTTTACTGTGTTATTTTGAACCAATGACTTGGTATGCATCGAATAGATTTCTCACAATGGTTCTCTCAGTACTATTTTTAGATGTTCTCAACCCCACAATTCTCATTCTCTCTCTAAATTTTAGATTCTTAATAATTTCAACTACTACTTGACATCTTCCACTTTGATTTAACTTTTTTCAAAATAGTTATTCCAAATCTTTTTAACAATTCTTCTACAATTTCTTTCTGACATTTTATCATGCATTCACCTCAAAATATTTTCATCAATGTCAAGTAGAAACTTTGGTTTTCTACAAATTATTCTAAGAGGTGTTAACACAGTTCCATGATCTACATTTTCATCAGATGAATTAGGTGCATTTATCCCTATCATTTAAATTGGTGTATGTTAAACATTTTCATTTTTATTATGTGCATTTTGTTCATTAATGTCATCGAATTGAAATGGTGCATTAGATGAATTAGGTGAATTTATCCCCATTATTTCAATTCTTGTATGTTGAACATTTTCATTATGTGCATTTTGTTTATTATTGACATCTTATTGAAATGACGCATTTGATGAATTAGGTTCATCACTTACATTGCATGCATTTGATGATGTGTCTTGTCGTATTCTCCTCATGTGCTCCCTTTGTCTTTCATTTTTTGTCTCTCGTTGTTCAATTGTTCCTCTTTTTTTCTTTCCCATTGTTCGTATTGAATGGACCCTACGAATAATATCATGAACATAGAATAACATGTGAACATAAAATCCAAAAAATAAGAACACATCAACCATTTTATTGAAATGTGAACTTACAATGATAAAATAACATCAAAAACACCAATAAACAACACAATTCAATCATTGCAAAGAAAAAACATGCAAAAAAGGTTCAGACCTGTCTGTTACTAGTGTAAAACAATAGAAACGTAGCAGTGGGACTTTGAGACAACTTGCAATGACTTTTTTTAGACCGTTGAAGCAAGCAACATTCCTAATTCAACAGAATCTGATCGGGTTCTGAGGACTTAAGAACCTAATTGGGTTATGTGAACATAAAGGCTCAATGTTCCTAATTCCTCATAAATCGATCGGGTTCTAAAAAACTAAGAACAAAGGAGGAGAGAGAGATAGAGACAGAGAGAGCATAATTTTTACTTCCTAATAATCCGATCGGCTTTTGAAGAAGTGAAAAATTTGCATTTTATTCTCCAAAACCCAATCGGGTTGTGTAGGAGTTGAAAAATTTCTTTTTGCTTTTCAGAACCCGATTAGGTTATTTAAAATTTAGAAACTCGATTAGGTTATGGCCTGGGAAGAGGCTTGGAAAATGACCCAAAGGCTTGGAGGCTCATTTTCCCTCCATTTTGTTCTTTTAGACATTTTTTCATCTTGTAAGATGAATTATCGACTTTATATTCATTAGGTGTGCAATTTGTCAACAAGGTAGCTCTATAATTTTTACCATAATCGCATACGTCTTCTTAGTTTTCTAACCATATAATGTTTTTCTATTTTTGGAAAACATTAGCATAGTAAACTTTAATTTTCTTTACTAGTGTCTTGACAGTCCTCACAGACATATGTCTACCATTTTTTTAAAAACTTTTGATATACTTAACTAAATTACAAATAAATTACATATTATTGTTCTACACTTGATTCTATACACTTTAAAAAAATAGTTATCATTTTCGGTTATTTTGATGCAAATTATGCCCAACGCACGAGCAGGTACCAAATTTTTAGGATGCGGTCACAGAAAAAAATCATCATAAAATTTCAAAAAAATACACAACTTCTAGATCTCACTCCTACATATCATCCTACCAAAGGGATTTGAAAAATACTGAATATAACTATATCTTTGTACATGAGAGGAACCTCCTACTGCAATATGATGAGCATGCACGAAATAACAGAAATATAGAGCAACAATAGAACTCAGAGTGAATCTATTGATCGTGGGCCACTTCGAGGGGGTAACCTCCTTTGAGCAAGCTCAATACAATAAATTCGTCGGTTTCCTTCAAAGGCCTCAGCACACACTTATATACTAAGTATAATCTAGAAAAGTATTACTACCTATGCATGTGGGATAATAAAATATACTCACGGGATGACTTACATAGCATATGCGTCCAACAACACTAAACTAAAAAAATAAACAGAAGAAACACACAGGTTCCTAACATCCCCTCTCTCTTAGAAAAAAGATTTTTCCTCAAAGCTTAAGGTGTGGAAATTGATGCTAAATCTGAAGAAGGGGTTCCCATGTAGCATCCTCTGGTTGCATTCCGTGCCACTGAATAAAGACCTCAGCGATGGAGAGAGAGCAAAGCTTACGAGTGCGTCAGTCAAGGATTGCCGCAGGCTCTAGGATAATGGATCCTTCCTTATCCATTTCAGGGAGAGCAGTTTGGGCTCTGACGTTGGTACCAAGAACTTGCTTGAGACAAGAAACATGAAATATTGGATGAAGGCGGGAAGAAGGAGGAAGTTCCAATTTATAAGCAACTGAACCAATCTTTTGCAGAACCTTATATGGCCCATAAAATTTTGGGGCCAACTTATGACGCCCTTTAAGCTTCAGGGAGGATTGCTTATATGGTTGTAGATGCAGAAAAACCATATCTCCAACTTGAAACAAGTGCTCAGAATGGTGTTGATCTACCTGCTGTTTCATTCGATTTCGGGCCATGTGAAGATTATCCTGTAAGGTGCGAAGAATCTGATCCCTGGTGCGGAGAACTATGTCAACTGCCTGGACTGATGAGCTGCTGGGAGTGTAGGGAAGGAGCACTGGAGGTGCCTGACCATAGACTGCTTCATATGGAGTCATTTTAGATGCAGTGTGGTAAGAGGTATTGTACCACCATTCAGCTAGAGAAAGCCACTTGGCCCACTGATGTTGCTGCTCTGAAGTGAAGCAACGGAGATAAGTTTCCAAGCATTTGTTGACAATTTCGGTCTGACCATCGGTTTGTGGGTGATAACCCAAAATCATCTTTAGTTTGGTGCCATTTTTCTGAAACAATTCAGTCCAAAAATGACTGGTAAAAGTTGCATCCCGATCTGAGACAATGGAAGAAGGGAGGCCATGAAGACGGAAGATCTGGTCCATGAAGATTTGTGCAACTGTGCAGGCAGTATAGGGGTGGCTGAGGGCACAAAAATGACTATATTTGGAGAGACAATCAACCAGAACCAAGATCACTATTTTGCCACCTGATTTAGGAAGCCCTTCAATGAAATCCATAGAAATATCAGTCCAAATCCATGTAGGGATGGGCAAGGGTTCTAGCAAGCCAGGAATGAGGGTCATTTCACCCTTGTGGCATTGGCAAGTATCACATTCAGCCACCATCTGTTGAATCATCTGTTTCATTCATTTCCAAAAGAAGTTTCTCCTTGCTCGCTCATAAGTTTTGAGGAATCCAAAGTGCCCTGCCGAAGGAGAGGCATGGAGTTAATAAAAGATAGCCTGTTGAAGATCTGGATTCTGAGGAAGCACTAGACGGCCCTTGTATCGGAGAGAGGCACCATCCCAAGAGTAATGTGGTACAGCAGAAGGATTATTGGCCAACTGGTGAATGATTTGAGATAAAGAAGAGTCACTGACATAGCCCTGCTGAACAGATGCCAACCAATTGGGAATTGGCATAGAAATAGCTGAAAGGGAAGCTTGATTATCAAATGTGCGAGAAAGAACATCTGCAACAATATTGTCCTTACCCTTCTTGTAGGTGATCTCATAATCATACCCCATGAGTTTTCTGACCCATTTATGTTGTGTAGGGGAGGATACCCGTTGTTCCAGGAAGTATTTCAAACTGTGGTGATCGGTCTTGATGTAAAAATGACTCCCTAGGAGGTATGGACGCCACTTCTGTACAGCATGCAAAACAACCATCATTTATTTTTCATAAATAGATAGGGCTAGATTCTTACGAGAAAGGGCTTTGCTAGTGAAAGAAATAGGATGGCCATCTTGAAGGAGAACAGCACCCAGTCCATTGCCGCAAGCATCACTCTCAATAGTGAAGGGCTTGGAAAAATCTGGCATAGCGAGAACAGGTGTACTGCACATAGCTTGTTTCAGTTGTTCAAATGCATTCTCAGCAACATGGGTCTAGGTAAAAGCATCCTTTTTTAACATAGATGTCAATGGTGCTGCAATCTTCCCGTAATCTTTGACAAACTTGCGGTAATAGCCAGTCAGCCCCAGAAAACCCCCAAGGCTCTTGAGAGTTTTAGGATGCGGCCAATTTTGCATGGCATCTATTTTTGTGGGATCCACCCAAACCCCTTGGTGTGCAACAATATGTCCGAGATACTCCACTTCCTCCTGGCCAAACACACATTTAGACTATTTCGCACAGAGTTGATGATCAGAGAGAAGTTGCATTATGAGCTTTAGATGATGGAGATGCTCAGCCCAGGTTTTGCTATATATGAGGATATCATCGAAGAAGACCAGAATGAATTTCTGGAGGTATGGATGAAATATTTTATTCATCACTGCCTAAAATGTTGAAGGAGCATTAGTGAGGCCAAAGGGCATGACTAAAAATTCATAGTGACCATCATGTGTGCGGAAGGCTATTTTAGGGATATCCTCCTCATTGACCCTAATTTGATGATACCCAGAACAAAGATCCAACTTGGAGAAAAAATGAGCACCATGAAGCTCAGCAAGAAGTTCATCAACAACTGGGATGGGAAACTTATCCTTTATGGTGAGATGATTAAATGCTTGAAAATCAATGCAGAGTCGCCAGGACCCATCTTTCTTGCGAACAAGTAGAACTGGAGAAGAAAAGGAACTGGTACTAGGGAGAATAATACCTTGCTTCAGTAAGTCACGAACGAGCATCTCGATTTCGGTCTTCTGATGAAATGGGTAACGGTAGGGCCTGATGTTGGGAAAAAATGCTGTCAGGAAGGAGCTGAATACGGTGGTCCTCTGGGCGAGAAGGGAGAAATCCTATAGGTTTAGCAAATACACCCGAATACTTATCCAAAATTTGTTGTAGATCTACAGGAGTACTAGAGACCGTTGATGGCTACATCTGAATGGAATGGAGCTGAGCGATGACACCATGTGAATTCTTCTTAAGAAGCTTTTCCATATGATGTGAATTGATGATGCTGAGAGACCCTGGTTGTAAGCCTTTCAAAGTGTGTTGTTGCCCATTGGCTGAAAACTGCATCCAAAGTTCACCAAAATTCCATAGAATGGGGCCAAGAGTGCATAACCATTGGGTGCCCAAAACCACATCACATCCACCTAAGGGCAAGGAAAACATGTCAGAGCACAGGTTATAATCTCCAATAGAGAGATGCACATTGCGACATTTCCCTTTGCAAGGTAAAGTGCCCCCATTGGCAATCATGACTTCAAAGCTAGAGCAAGGATGGACAAAGCAATCAGCTTGTTTGGCTATTCGGGGATCAATGAAGTTATGAGTGCTACCAGAATTAATGAGTATAGTAAGAGGGATCTTCTTGAAGAAACCCTGGACCCGCATGGTTTGAGGGGTAGTGACTCCTGCCAAGGCATGGAAAAATATCTTTGGTTGAGCTTCTGGCGAAGGAGGTTCAGGCTGTTGAGGCTCAACCTCATCATCCACTATTTCGTGAGCATCTACATATTCTTCCAGTTCAGGTGGAGAATCCACATCCAAGAGATAGAGCTTTTGTTGAACACATCTATGGCCTCGGGACCATTTCTCATGACAATTATAACAAAGCCCTTTTTCTCGTCGGGCCCGCATCTGTGTTTCAGACAAGTGCTTGATAGGAGTAGTTCTGGGAGCTGGCGTGACTTGAGGGTTGTGAGAACCCGTGTTTTTGAATGGAACAAAATTGGATCTGGAACATTGTAGAGCACTAATCTTGTCCTCTACTAACTTAGCCAACCCAAGGGCTTCCATCATGGTAGTGGGCCGGAACATTTTTACTTCAGATCGAAGGGCATCTTTCAGACCACTGACAAAACAACTGCGAAAGAATTCATCAGACAATCCCTCTGTGTGATTAGCTAATTTTTCAAACTCTGTCTGGTATTCTCTTACAGTGCCTGTTTGGTGTATTTTAGTGAGTACTCCTGTGAAGTCATCAAAAGCACTAGGGCCAAAGCACTCCAAAAGGAGCGTGCACAATTCTGTCCATGTTGGGTCTACATGAGCCTTGATGTACCAATGAAACCATTGAAGAGCTTCATGTTCCAAATGAAAAGATGCAAGCGGGACTTTGTTGATATCTAGAGTATTATGCAAGATGAAATACTGCTCAGCCCTGTAAATCCATCCAGTCGGATCAGCACCATCGAAGCGAGGAAAATAAAGTTTCGGTCCCTGAAAATTGTCAGAAGAGAACCCAGCGTCTCCAGAATGGTTGCGGTTCATGGTGGAATGCTAAAGAGTGAGACCGAGAAATTTGTCATCTAGATCTTGAAGTTTGGTTTTAAGGGATGCAAGTTCCTCCTCCATGATTTTTGCTCCTATACGTGTAACAACCATATAACAGAATTTTTTTTTCTTTTTTTTTGGAAATGGGTAGAAAAAGAGAAACAGAAACTTTTTTAGTTAGGGCAAACTTGGATTTGGGAAAAACTCAGATGGTAAATTGGTGTTGGACGAGTGGTTGGACACTTTTTGATGAAGATGCAAAGATAAAAATGAGGGTTTCAAGGGTGGGGAGGCGGAATGGGTCGAGCGGTCCAAGAGGGACAAGGGAGCAGAATTAGGAAATGAATCCTGTGGCCAAATTTGGTGGCGATTGGCTAAGAAGCGAAAAGTTAGGGCAAACCCTAAAATTAGATAAATGAGGGATTTAGGGCTTTGATATGTGAAATTTGGGGTAAGGTCTTCAAGGAAGGAAGTATGCAGAACGGTATTTCGGTGGTTCTGAGGAACTTTGAGAGGAAACGAAAAGAAAGAAAAGAAGCTATGGCTAAAAAATAGAAATCTACTTGGGGGAAATCACCCAGATACGTAATTACTGAACATAAGAACTACAATAACAAGAAATACTAGTATTGGAAATGAATCCAGATGCAAAAAAAAGAACCTTAAGGCCACGACAGAAAAAAAATTTGATGAAATTTCCACCCAGCGCACCCAAGAAAGTGCTTTGATACCAGATGAGAGGAACCTCCTTCTGCAATATGATGAGCATGCACGAAATAACAAAAATATAGAGAAACAGTAGAACTCAGAGTGAATCTATTGATCGTGGGCCACTTCGAGGGGGTAACCTCCTTTGAGCAAGCTCAATACAATAAATTTGTCAGTGTCCTTCAAAGGCCTCAGCACACACTTATATACTAAGTATAATCTAGAAAAGTATTACTACCTATGCATGTGGGATAATAAAATATACTCACGGGATGACTTACAAAGCATATGCGTCAAACAACACTAAACTAACAAAATAAACAGAAGGAACACACAGGTTCCTAACAGTACAGCGCACAGAAACAACTATGTTATGTTTTTCTCAAAAATTAGGAACAGGTTTTTGTGCGTGCAAGGTTTGACCCTCTTAATCTTATCATTTTTTAAAACCATTTAGTATTTTAGAAACTAGATTCAGAGTACTACAATTTTTTTTTTTTACATATCTTCTTATTTTGAGTGCATGACCCTCAAACGTCTGTTCCAAGTTCAGGTTTACTCGATTTCAGAAAAATGTGTCCCCTTATACCCCCTTTTTGGTTCACAACTTGGAGCGCGCGCACACACACACACACATATAAAATACACACATTTATGTATGTGTTATGTATGCATGTATATGTGGATATGTGTGTGTGTGTTGTGTATGTATGTATATATAAATTTACATGTGTGTGTGTGTGTGTGTGTGTGTGTGTGTGTGTGTGTGTGTGTGTGTGTGCAGTTGATTATGTTTTAGTTTGATATATAAAAGTTTATATTTGATCTAATGTGTCCATTGTGTGGATATCTTCTCACTTTTATGCTTTAAATTTGACTGTATATTCAATTTAGAATGGTTAAACTTTTTGAACAATAGCATGTTATGGATTATTGGTATTGCACTTCAATAGAAATTTTGTGTGTGTGTGTGTGTGTGCCACTTGATTATTTTTTTGTTTGATATATAAAATTTAATATTTGATCTAATTTGTCCATTGTGTGGATATCTTTCCACTTTGATGCTTTAAATTTGAATGTATATTTAGTTAGAATGGTTAAAATTTATAAAAAATAGCATGTAATGGATTAATGATATTGCACTTCAATAGAAATTTTATGAATTACAAGGGTATGTGCAAGATCATGGAGTGCCAAACTAGGCCCTTATGTGGCAATGAAAATTCAAAAAATTAGGGTTAGTCAAATTGACATAAAAATTTGAACAAGTTATCAATCTTATATCAAAAATATGTAAGAATGAAATGTGTAGGAAATTGAATTTAGTTTCTAAACTACTATCCCTTTTTTGAAAAAAAAATATTCTCTATGGTAAAAATTTCAAATTTCAATGTAGTAATATAAAAATTTAAGAAAAAATATAAGAAGTATGTGTATGTCTGACCACCTTAAACATAATAAAATGATAATAATTATTTACAAGATTCTATATATAAGTAGTAGACTCATGTCCGGATGTGACACATATTTTTTTGTAATTTTTTTCTATGTAAATAATTAATTATGATTTTTTTACTACAACTTTTCCAGAATATTAAGAAACTCCCATGTCTGACCACCTTAAATTAGTCTAAACTTCATCAAATTGATTTTTTTCTTTTTTTTTCTTGTAGTAGGCAAAGCATAGAATGTGATACATATTTTGGATTTTAAAAATATTATACCATTTGAAAGTTATAGTTATTTTTTAATCAGTCTATCAATCAGGACTTTAGAGGTAACTCAATTAGAAAATAAATCTTAATGACTTATTCATTTGACAACAATTATATTGATGGAAAGCTAAGAATCTTCTTAAGAACCCCTTTTTGTTTCATCAAATTTGGGTGAAAAAAAAGTCATCAGCTACATGGTCGAAGTCTGGAGATCGAAGGAAATATGGAAAATACATTTTTTGGGTTGACCATGTAGGTTTGGCATCCCAAAGCCAAAACCCAAGGCAAATCTTATAGAAAATCCTTAGTTGTCTCATATGTATCAGATACCCAATAGGTATCAGGTATATGATCCAAATCAGATACATGTTACAAATCGGATACCTATTACAAATCGGATACCCGTTTTAAAAAAATTAAAAAACACATTTTAGTAAAATGCCCATAACTTTTGTGTTTCTTATCAAAAATTTGATTTTTTACAGGCGTTGGAAAGGTCATTACGAGACCTACATTATGGATAAGGTAATTTTATTATATTATATACCAATAATTAATTATAATCATTTGATGTGAATCCTTAATTTTGAAATTTATAATAATCATAACTTTTGCATATAAAATCATTCTTTTTTAGTTCAATTTTTCTCCCATAAGAATTGGCATACTTAAAAAGTAGTAAATAATGAAAAACTTATATTTTATGTACTAATGAGATTAAAAAATTTCATAAATCATCATGTAGGGTTTCCTTGCAGTATTTGATCCTTTGTACGCAATTGCCCAAGATGACCTAAGAGAAAATTTCTCTCAATACCTATCTTCCCCTGTCTCGATTTACTTATTTCTATATTTCTCTCTTTCCCATTCAATTTATATCTCTTTAAATTCATCTCTATCATTTTTCCTTTCTCTACATCTCTCTATGTCTCTCTATGTCCATATTTCTTTCTCTCTATCTCTCTTTGTCTACTAATTTCTCTTCTATCTATTTATGTCCCTCCCTTTAACTCCCTTTACCCATACCTATTTCTTACTTGTCTTTATCACTTCCTTTATATCTCACTCTTTCCCCCTCTATCTCTATTTCCCTATAAATATATATTCATTTCTATCTATATCTCATTATCTCCTGATCTCTTGTATTTTCTTCATCTCTCCCTTCACCTGTCATAATAAATCAATTAGTTGGGGGAGGGAGGGGATGGTGGGGGGAAGAGGTGGGATAATGAGATAATGGAGGGAGAAAGGAGAAATGGTGGAGGGGAATGGGGGATGTGTGTGTGTGTGTGTGTGTGTGT
>MU226181.1:1241098-1270737 GCA_018584345.1 Thuja plicata | reverse complement strand
AGAGAGAGAGAGAGAGAGAGAGAGAGGTTGGTGGGGGAACAAATGAGATGGTGAGATGAGGGAGGGGACAGAGTTAAATATAGGGGTAATTAAGGGGGAGAGATGGGATGGAGATGGTCCTAGGATGTCTTAATGGATCCTATGTGGTTATCATATGTGTTAATGGGTCGTGTAATATATTAATGGGTCCAAGGATACATTAATAGGTCATAGGGGATCCTAAAATACATTAATAGGTGCAAATGAATCCTAGGACACATTGATTGGTCAAAAAGCATCCTAGGATACATTAAGGGGTTGTAGGATGTCTTAAGGGGTCATAAGGGGTCCTAGGACACACTAATTTGTCCTAGGACCCATTATGATCTCTTATGACCCCTTAGGACCCCTTACCATACACTAATACATGGTAAGGGGTCCTAATGGGTCCAAGAAAAAATTTGTCTTATGACCCCTTAAGACCCACAAGGACCGATTACCATACACTAATGTTTGGTAAGGGGTCCTTGGAGCAGAGCCCCAAACTATACCAAAATTGACACTTAGGGCTTCACAATGCCCCTTACTCCCATACAATATAGGGCTCTACTAAAGAGTTCCCAAAACCCACAATGACAAGACTAGGTCTTCTACCTAATCTCCAACACCCTTAAGGGTACAATATGACACAACTAGAACCAATCAATCTAGGGATGGAACAAGGGTTCTATCAATGCTAGACATCAATTTTAGATGCAATGAAACACAAATCCCACACCAAAGTATCTCTGAGACACAATTTGGAGACCTAAGCCTACATAGGGCTACAAGGAGAAAATATGGATTCTTGAAGGCAATTTACTTGGAACTCTACCACAAAAAATATTGACCACCCTCAAACTCTCCAATCCATCCACCAACAACACCCTCCAAGCTAGGGATCTTGACCAATCCCCTAACTCCTGTTGTCCTCAATTCTCTCCTAGGCCCAATAGGGCTAATAGGCCACTTTTCCAAAGAAAGTACGTCAATATGGATTTAATTTCCAATCCCTCCAATTGTAACACTTGTGGGATCTTACAAAACTTATAAATCAAAGGATTTAGACTTCCATTCCACTCCTAGCCTGAGTTGTGCCTTAAAAACCCAATTCTGGACAGTCACGTCTAGATGCCTGTCCATGGGGTTTAATCCTTTCTCCCTCCATCAACTGCCTCCTTATCTAAGACCTCCAAAGTCTTAAATCACATCCTCCCTCCTTTATCTCCACCAAGGATTAGAATTTTTCCATCGTGGAGTCTCTCAGAAAGAGGGATTTTTGTCTCGAAACCCTAGTTAGGGCCTTCCTGCGACCAGTGGACAATAAAAAATGGAGAACTTTTTGATCCCGTTCACTTCAAACCTTCAAAAAACTTGGTACATTCAAATAAGACACTGAATCAACTTTACCAATCCTTCAATGGTGCATTGGGATCCGTACAGATCTGTACCACTCAGAAAATTAGTTAGAATTACAGAAAATAGTTTGAATTTTATTGATTTCAATGCCAAAAATTTACAATCGATCCACTCCAAACATGGAGTAAGGTTTTCCAACCTTTTCATACATTTCCCAAGCAGTTCCAACCGATAAAAGTGGTTGTGAACGTTGGGATTCAAAAGTTGCAACTTTTTGCAAAAGTTGCATAATGCAACATTGACAACATTAACAACTTTTTGCAAAAGTTGTCAATTGTAACTAAACTTGAAAAGTTTTGTGTTTTGACTCCATAGGGGACCCTAGAAGGACTAAACTAACCTTTCTACCCTTCCTTAGGCTCCCTAGACTATTCTATCCTAATCTAACCATTTTTTTCCAAAATGACTAAGGTAGACAACTAGGCTAATAACCTCACCTAGTGTCTCCTTGCCTTACAAATAGGACTTTATGATTAACATTGGATCCTAGATCCAATCACTATCCTAACCCTTTATGTTTGGGTCCACTGATGTTCTTGTAATGGATGAAATTGAGGGTGCTCTTGCACCAGTCCTAAGTTGTCCTGAAGAGTCCTAGGACCCCTTAACAACCCTTACGACCCCTAAGATGAATGGTACGGGGTCCTAAAGGGTCTTGACGAGTCCTAGGACACATTAATGTATCATAAGACCCCTTAAGAACCCTTATTACCCCTATGATCAGTATGGTAAGGTGTCTTAAGGGATCTTAAGGGGTCCTATGATATATTAGGACAGTTTAAGACCCCTTATAACCCCTGAAGACCCCGTACAAAACAATAGTGTAAGGTAAGGGGTCCTAAGGGTTCATAAGGGGTCCTAGGACATATTAATGTATCCTAATACCCCTTATGACCCCTTAGGACCTTTTAGGACTCCTTATCATACATCTTAAGGGTTTTAAGGATTCTTAAGGAGTCTTATAATACATTAATGTATACTAGGACCCCTTAAGACCCCTTAGGACCTCTTACCATAGTCTAATGTATGGTAATGGGTCTTGAGGGGTCTTAGAGGGTCCTAAAAAATATTAGTGCATAGTACGAGGTCCTAAGAGGTCTTAAGAAGTCCTAGGAAACATTAATATGTCTTAGGACCCCTTAAGACCCATTTCAGACACCTTACCATACATCTTTGGGGTAAAAGAGGTTCTTAAGGGGTCCTAGGATATATTGAAGTGTCTTAGGACCCCTAAAGACCCTTTATTACCCCTTACCATATATTTTGGTGATTTCAAGGTTTGTAAAAGGGTCCTAGGACACATTAATGTGTCCTAGGACCACTTAGGACCCCTTTCCAAACACTAATGTATGGTAAGGTGTCTTAGGGGGTCCTAAGGGGTTTTAAGTGGTTCTAGGATACATTAATGTGTCCTAGGACCCCTCATGAGATATTACAACCCCTTACGACCCCTTACCATACACTAATGTATGGTAAGGGGTTGTAAATGGTCCTAGGACACATTAATGTGTTTTAGGATTCCTTAAGACCCCTTGGGACCCCTTACCATACACTAATATATAGTAAGGGTCTTAAGGGACACTAGGACACATTAATGTGTCCTAGAACCCCTTAGGACCCCTTACCATACATTAGTGTATACTAAGGGGTCCTAAGGGGGTGTAAGGGATCGTAAGGGGTCCTAGGACACATTAATGTCTCCTAGGACACCTTATGACCTCTCACAACCCCTTAGGACCCCTTACCATATATGAGTATATGGTAAGGGGTTGTAAGAGGTCATAAGGCATCCTAAAAAACATTAATGTGTCCTAAGACCCGTTATAACCTCTTATGACCCCTTAGGACTCCTTACCATACTCTAATGTATGGATGGTGTCATAAGGGGTCCTAGGACACATTAATTGCTTCTAGGATCCCTTAAGATCCCTTACCTCTTATGACCCCTACCATACACTATTATATGTTAAGGGGTCGTAAGGTGTCCTAGGACATATTAATGCCTTTTAGGACCCCTTAAGACTCATTAGAACCCCTTACCATATATTATTGTATGGTAAGGGGTCTTAAGGGGTCTTAATGGGTTATAAGACATATTAATGTTTCCTAAAACCCCTTATGACCTCTTATGACCCCTTAGGACCCCCTGTCATACACTAATGTATGGTAAGGGGTTTACGGGGTCCTAGGAACACTTTAATATGTCATAGAACCTTGTAAGATCTCTTAGGACCCCTTACTATACATTTGTGTATGGTAAGGGCTCCTATGTTGGTGTAAGAGATCATAAGGGGTCATAGGACACATTAATGTGTCCAAGGACCGCTTATGACCTCTTACGATCCCTTAGGGCCCCTACCATACACTAATGTATGGTAAGGGGACCTAAGGGGTCTTAAAGGATCCTAGGAATATGTCCTATAACCCCTTAAGACCCCTTAGGACCCCTTACCATACATTATTTTATGGTAAGAGGTCCTAAGTGGTCATAAGAGGTCATAAGGGGTCCTAGTTATGACCTCTTACAACCACTTAGGACCCTTTACCATACACTAATGTATGGTAATGGGTCTTAAGGGGTTCTAAGACACATTAATGTGTCTTATGACCCCTTAAGACACCTTAGGACCCATTACGATATATTACTATATGGTAAGGGGTCCTAAGGGGTCTTAAGGGATCCTAGATGTGTCATATGACCCTTTAAGACCCCTTAGGACCCCATATCATATATTATTTAATGGTAAGGTGTCCTAAGGGGTCGTAAGATGTCATAAGGGTTCCTAGGACACATTCCTATAACCCTATAAGACCCCTTGATACCCTTAAAATACATAAGTGTATGTTAAGGGGTCCTAAGTGGTTGTACGAGATCATAAGAGGTCCTGGGACACATTAATGTGTCTTAAGACCCCTTATTGATAGAGAAGGTTCTTCAAACTCTAGAGTCAGCTTGACTCTATTCCAAGGTCTATTTCCTATAACTAATAGGTATATCACAACCCTAAAATTTAAGGTAAGTCACCAAGAACTTCACCCTCCCAATCAAGATCCTCTCTATCAACAAGTATTTTCAATATTCATTGAATCCACAAGGGTATATTATAGATTCCTATGCCAACACACTCGCAAAACTTTGAAGGATTGCATTCCCACTTGTTTGGGTCATTTTAGGACCTCCTTGAATTTTTGAAACCAACAAAAATCCATTCATATATCAAGCTCCTACAAACTAGGATTAGGCCTAAATACTTCTTGTAGCCCTATTCTAGCTCAAATTCTTGGTTCTTTCACAAAATCTCCAAAGGACCCCCAAATATAGTTTAGGATTCTGATACCCTTTTTCAAAGCATTAAATATTTTCAAGGTGTGGATTCTTGAAGTCATCTGTACAACCCCTGAAACCTCTTAGGGACACTATCCTAAAAAGTAGGGTTGGTAGGCCTTTATTCTGCATTTTCTCTCATTGCTTATTCAATTAAAATTCCCCATTGCTACCATTTCATATATTGTCGTATTTCCTCTCCCTTAACACTCTCCAACCAATGGATTGTTTCTACCAATCCAACCCTGCAATATTTTTACTTATGTCTCTCTTTTTCCCTAGTCGGGCTATTGCCAAGCTCGCCTAGGGAAAGAGTTCAAAATTTAACCTTAGCTCTTCTCCTAACAAAACCAAAAATAAAGATATGTACAAAGGCTCCTCCATCTTTTCATCCATGCCCATTTTGTTTTTCATGGATTTAAAGACCACGAGGAGCCATTTTTTATGTACAATCCATAATTTGACCAGAGAATGGAAACTTTTGAACAAACTCTCTCCACAAAATATTCTTAGAAAAACATGAGAACCTAATTACAATGTAAAATACAATGATTCAATCCCCTAGAAAGCTTTTCTAATTCAAAAATTCTCAAAATTAATTACAATCTCAGTCTGCAACTTCATATTCAATGTAATTGTAAACAAAATGGCATCCAACCCCAAAATGTTGTCATGGGAGTTCTTAAATAACCTTACCCTCCTCAGACAAACTTCTCTAATTGGCCTATTTGTCCACTTAAGACAAAAGTAACTTTTTGGACGTTATCGAGCAACTTTTAAAGTTACAAAATTGCAAAAATGTTGCATGAGCAACTTTTCAACTTTTCATGCAATTTGACTTTTCCTTGCTTCTATTGCCTTTGTTGGATTACCTGCGGCATAAAAAAATCTCAAAGACACAAATAAACACTAGAATCACCTTCCTAAGCAACTAGGATGTCCATTCAACATTTTGACCCATTTTGACCATTGGATCATTACAAAGAGTGAATGAACCAAAAACATGACAAAAACAAACTTGATCAATCCTAATTTAATCCAAAATATTTGTAACCATTCCTAATTTTCCTAAGAAACTAGGATAGTACACAATCCAAACAAAATAAGACTTTGGAACCTAGGTGTTCTTGCACCATTCTCCCCTAAACAAAAGAAATCAACTTACAGGTGATGGAATCAATTCAGGGGCTATTCCTAACTTTGGGAACTCTGTCTCCTACACCCATGTAGCCTTTGAATCTTCTTTCCCTGGCCATTTGATTAGATTCTCCATGCATATATTGGTTATAGTCCTCTTAGCAACTCTAGAGCTTAAAATCTTCTTTGCCTTGGGCTTTGGTGTAACTGGAATTTTCATTGTCTTGAGTTCCTCTGCATCCTCTGAATGATTAGGGTCTCCCTTTGGAATTGGTCCTTTGTAGGACACAAGATCTGCAACGTTGAAGACTGTAGATAGTCCTATGTTTGTAGGAAGGTCAACTTTGTACGCACTAGGTCCATATTTTTCCATAATGGTACAAGGACCTATCTTCCTCATCTGAATCTTGCTTAGAACACCTTTTTGTAGTCTTTCTTTGCTTAGGTTCCCCATGATCAAGTCTCCCACTTGGAATTGAACATCCCTCCTCTTTTCATCAACTTTTTGTTTGTTATGTGTTGTAATCTCCTTAAATCTTTGCTTCACTATATCATGGACCTCTTTCATTGATTGAGAAAATTCCTCACCATAACCACTCTTCTCTGCACTACTTCCAAGGTCTGTGAGTTCACATATACCCCTGGGATGAATCTCATAAACTATTTCAAAGGGGCTTTTACCAATGGATCTATTGATGGTGTTATTGTAGGCAAACTCTTCTTGAACAAGTAACTGATCCCATGAATGTCCATATTCCTTGGTGAGACAACTCAAAAGGTTTCCTAAGCTCTTGTTAACCACCTCAGGCTTCCCATTCATTTGTGGATGATATACAGAGATAAAAGAAAGATTTGTACCAAGAGTTTTCCATAAAGTATTCCTAAAATGACTCATAAACTTAGAGTCCCTATTTGATACAATTCTTAGGGGTATACCATGGATCCTGAATCCTTCTCTAAAGAAGAGATTTTCTATATAGCATGCATCATGAGTGGTCTTACATGGAACAAAGTGAGCCATCTTTCTGAATCTGTCCACAATCAAAAAGATATGTTTTGTCTAGGGAAGTCCAACCACAAAATCTATACTGAGACATTCCCAAGGTCTAGTTAGAATTGGAAGGGGTTGATACAACCCTATATTTGATGATTTCCCTTTTTCCTTTTAATAGACTATACAAGTCTCTACATATTTTTGGATATCCCTATTCATTTTTGGCCAATAGTAGTATCTCTTCACTAGATCTAAGGTCTTATGAAAACCATAATGTCCACTTAGGGCACCATTGTGTTTTTCCTGCACTACGTTCTCCCTCATTGAACCCCTGGGTACATAGAGTTTCCCTCCCCTAAAAGAATATCTTGTTGAATGGCAAAATCAGAGTACTCACAATGAAAGTTATTTTGAAAATCCTTACATACCTTGTAAGCTGCTGAGAAGTCCTCATCCTCTATATACAAGTCTTTAAAAATTTCTATGCCAATTCTTCTTAACTAGATTTATTGCACTGTGAGCAACCTCCTACTCAATGCATCTACCAATTTATTATGGAGTCCCTCATTGTGCTTGATGGTGAAGGTGTAGGCTTGGATATACTCCACCCACTTTATATGTTTATGACTTAACTTATCTTGTGAATTCAGAAATCTTAAAGCCTGGTTTTCAGTAAGGACCACAAAGTATTTAGGAAGGAGATAATGTCTCCACTTCCTTAGTGGTGCAGGAGCACCTAAGGTTAGGAAAATTTCTAGGATAGAAGGTATTTTTTTCTACCATTCTTGTAATGACTAAGGTCAGCCGGTGAACAGACACCATAGTTACTTAGGTAGTTGTTTCCACACTTCTTGAGTAGTTAAGGTGTTTTTCGTTTGTAAGGTGTTTTTTTCCCAAATAGATCATGGGAATGCCTTAGTATGGATTTTGTTGTTGGACTACCAAAGACCAAGCAAAGAATGGACAACATCTTTGTAATTATTGACAGGTTCAGCAAGATGGCTCATTTTGTACCATGCAAGACCACACATGATGCTTGTTACATAGCCAATCTTTTCTTTAGAGAAGCAGTACAGATACATGGATTTCCTTTGAGTATTGTATCTGATAGGGACTCCAGGTTTATGAGTCATTTTTGAAAAACTTTATTGTCTCTCATTCTTTTGCTAACTACAAAAGATTTTTAGCTATATATCCAACCATCAAAAGTATCTCCAAAATATCTGATACTTGGGGACAATTTCAACCACCCTGTACAGGCAGCCAAACTGAGCAATAAATAACCCTTCCAGAACAGGAATAGGGGTCCCTGATCATATCAATCAAAAATGACATGTAGAGTCATTGCAAATGACCCAATTGGTCACAAACGTCACATCTCATGTTTCCTGGGTCTTCAGCCGACATTACCAAGCGCCAAAGTTGACTTTCTGAACAACAGAAACATCATCAGTTTCCAACCCCGAGCGTTAGACCATAAACCCAAAAACAAACATAGACACCAACGGGCATCACCAACAAGCATCACCGACGAATAGAAACCGATGGATATCGCCGACGAACATCATCGGCGACCAACACCAACAAGCAACACCGACGAACAGAAATTGACGGAGATTCCTAAGCATTAGTATAACTTGACTGCAAAGCATCGATCTTTGTTTGCTAGAGCCTTGTTTCATTTCCAGAGGTTTATAAGATACCACAACACACATCTTAGCTAGGAAATAACTACCTAAGCAACTATGGTGTCTGTTCACTGGCTGACCTTAGTCATTACAAGACTGGTAGAAAAAAACACCTTACAAACCAAAAACACCTTCTATCCTAGAAATATTCCTAAGCTTAGGTGCTCCTGCACCACTTAGTGCTTGCACCAATGCATATAGATCCAAATCATATGAAGATTATTTATTCTTTGCATCACTGATCTTTTCACTATGAAATGCCACTGGTCTTCCCTCCTGACTCAAAACTGCACCTATGGCAATATTACTGGCATCACATTCCATAGTAAACAACTTCTCAAAAATAGGAAGGGTAAATATAGGTTGGGTGACTATCCTCTTCTTCAAAGTCTCAAATCCTCTATCTGCATGCTCATTCCACTAGAATTTTTTTTTTATGCCTCCTTTAATGGTATCCAAAACAAGTGCACATATTTCACTAAAATGTCTGACAAACTTCCTATAGAACTATGTCAATCCATGGATGCTCCTTACCTCTGTAGCTGACTTAGGTGTAGGCCAATTTAATATTTCTTCCACCTTTCTTGTGTTCATATTCAGTTTCCTTTTGAGATAACAAAGCCTAAATATACCAACTATTATTTCATGAACTCACTCTTTTCTAAGTTGATTGTCAACTTCTCTTCATGTAACATTTGCATTACTATCTGCAGATGCTTAATGTGACCCTTCTTGGTCTTAATAGACACTAGAATATAATCTAGGTACACCATGACCTATTTTCCTATGGAGTCTTTCAATACTTCATTCATTAGCCTCATAAAAGTTCTTGGGGCATTGGACAACCCAAAAGGCATAACCAGCCACGCATAGAGCCCTTTTGTGGTCTTAAAGGCCATCTTCTATTCATCTCCTTCCTTCACCCTAATTTTGTGGTAACCACTTTTCAAATAAATATTAGAGAAATACTTAGATCCCCCTAGATAGTCCATTAGGTCTTCTATTCTAGGTATTGGGAACCTATACCTTATGGTAATTTTGTTAATGGCTCTTGAGTCTATACAAAGTCTCCAATTACCTCCTTTCTTAGGGGCTAAGACAGTGGGAATGACACATGGTCTTATTCTCTTTCTAATCAATCCTTGGTCAAGAAATTCTTGAATTTGTTTAGAAATTTCTACATTCTATTTTGGGGTCATCTTATAAGAAGCTTTGTTTGGGTGTGAGGCTCCTTGAATAAAGTCAATTTGATGACTAATACACCTCTCAGGTGGTAGGGTATTTGGTTGACCATCACTCACTATGTCTTGGTATTGGCTTAATAATTCTTGGATTTCTATAGGAAGCTCTTCCCTCTTACTCACCTTTTCATCCTTAGGCTTCAAAACTAAGGAAAATCCTACTCCTTCTTCCTCTTCTAGTATCCTCAAAAATTCTTTTTCTCTCACCAAAAGTATGTTAGGGTCCCCTTTCTTCACTTCTCCTTCTTCCAAGATTGACTGTATCTTGAATTTTACCCTATCTTTCTTAAAGGAATAAGATTTCTTGGCTCCATCATGCATAGAAGCTCTATCAAACTTCTAGAGTCTACCCAACAATAGATGGAAAGAATCCATGGGTAAGACATCACACAACACTCTGTCCTTATACCTCCCTATGGAGAAATCCACCCAGGCTTGCTCATTAACCAAACCATGTTGATCTTTACTCAACCAAGTAGCTCTATAAGGGTTAGTGTGAGGAATCTTTTTCAACTTAATTTTTTCAATAGCTTCCATAGAAATAATGTTATTAGTAGAACCAAAATCTATGATAACTTTGCAAAATTTACCTAGTATCTTTCATTTTACTCTGAAAAGAGATCTTCTTTGGCTTGGTTCTTCCTTTATGGGCTTCTTGAGAAGTGTTCTCGTGATCATCAAGTTCTCTCCTATCTCAGAAGCAAGTGCTACCTCTATTGTCTTGCTGCTAGAAGACTCCTCTTGCACATAATTAATCATTTTCTCTCCTCCTTGTGATGTTGAACTCTTCTCAGGACATCATACTAGTGACAATTATAACACTTCATACAGGAGAATTGTGATCCTCTTCCTTGGATATTATATCTTCCTCATGCATTGCTATTGGAGCCTCTTCCTCTATTATAACCACCTTTGGAACTATTTGACTCTCTGTAGTTCTCAGTGAGTTTGGACTCACTCTAATTTATTGCTTCAAATTTTCCTCCTCCAAAGCCTTCTCTCTAGCCTCTACCATCTCTCCATCTACCTCTGCCCCTACTGCTTGTATCATGTTTCTTCTTAAGCTTATCTTCTACCTTGAGAGCTAATTGGTAGCTTTGGTGGACAGTCTTGGGACTCAAGAGGCTAATCTCCTCTTGGATATTCCACCTTAAACCATTCAAATATCTAGCCACTTTTAGGCTCTCCTCCTCCATTACATGGGATCTTAGATACAATTTATGGAACTCTTTTCTATAATCACTCACTTCAAGATATTTTTGTCTAAGGTTCTATCTCTTTTTGTGCAAGTATGCCTCATAATCATCAGGTAGATAAGTCTCTCTTATCTTGGCCACCATGCCTTTCCAACTGATTATAGGATTATTTCCTTCTTTGATTCTTTCATCTTCAACAAACTTCCACCAAGTGAGGGAAGTCCCCCTGAATCTTGTCTTGGCTACTCTTACCTTTTGTTCCTATGTCACATTGTCACATTCAAAGTGATTCTCAAGACCCTCTATCCACTCCATGGCTACTTCTGGTTCCATCTTACCACTAAATAGAGTTACACCCTCCAAAGACTTCCCACTCATGGCTTTTAAAGCGTTCAAGAATGGATCTTCTTGGAGTGCAAGAACTATTCTTTCATGAGTCTATTCTCCTCTTTCTGCTCTTCTACATCCTTTTCTATCTCAGCATTAGTCACCATCTTAGATGAATCTATTGGTTCAGGCAAATCTAGCATCCACACTTCACAAGCCCAATCTTAAGGCTCTGATACCAATCTGATAGATAAGGTTCTTCAAACTCTAGAGTCATCTTGAATCTATTCCAAGGTCTCTTTTGTAAACCTTCTAGGGATCTCACAACCCTAAACTTGAAGGTAAGTTACCAAGAACTTCTCCCTTCCAATCAAGATCATCTCTATCAACAAGTATTTTCAATGTTCACTGAATCCACAAGAGTAGATTCTACCCTCCTATGCCAACACACTCACAAAAATTTGTAGGGTTTCATTCCCACTTGCTTGGGTCATTTTAGGACCTACTTGAAGGTTTGAAACCAACAAACATCCATTCATACACCGAGATCCTACTGTTAGTGATTTTTCTTGTAGAATCAAAATAGATCGATAACTGACCAACTCTATGACTCACAACTCATGATTCTATGGGACAAAGACTAATCAACAAGGATAAAACATCCTCCTTCACTTTGAGCTCCACATTTCTTAGGTGGGTATTACCTAATTTGCACACATGACTCCTTTGTGACAAATACAAGCTTGCAGATATATAAATGTGAAACAGTTTTCAAACCTTTAGGTAACATGCACCTCAATATTTTATCAAGTCTTATGCAATATTCCACTTGCATAGAGCATGTTTGAAAAATAGAGAAATCCTAACTCCTAACAACATGAAAGGGAAATGATTTTCAATTTATGTTTTGATTAATGGATCTCTAAAATAACCCAAATATTTCATAGACCAGTGCCTTATCCAATGGGAAACAGAGTCAAACATAACATTGTAAAGAAGATCATTAACAAAGGAAAACAACACAGTCTCACATGTCTATATACCTTACATAGGACATACCCTACCAATCAAGTCATACTTAAGAATCCACCTGTGTATTCAAGTATGCAATTACCTATAAGATATAAAATGGTACATTTGAATTTGTTATTATTTTATCTTACATTTCAAGGATGTTTTGAAATGTAGGGGTAAATAAGATGGTCTCCTTTCATCCTTAGATATACAAATGAAGGATCCAAATTGATTAACCCCAAAGGAAGGATCAATGCATAAATGACTCAATCATTTGGAAATAAGAACAAAGAGGCAGATCTTAAATAACCCTTTATTTATTTGAATATGTGATAGGTTTTAGATAGATTAAGAACTTTAATTGAATTGAATAGGAGAAAAGTACTAACCTTGAAATGTTGCAGATCTCAAGAATGTTGTTTTTGGAGGTCTGCACTAAGTTTCTATAAAATCTGAGACCAGATCTAGAATAGAAACACAGAGATGAACAAAACCCAGAAATCTTTTTTGTTCTGACACAGTTCTGATTTGTACCCTCAAGTCAATGTCACCATTGACCCAGAATTTTTGATTCTGACCTAGGGTAGAATTGACCTAAAAAGTCTCCGACAGAAAATATGTTTTTGGATCCCGAAAGTTTTCTGAAAAGGGTATCTGAATCTGCACTCTGATCCACTATTCTGAACCTGTACCTGCAACAAAAATGGATTGTATATTGGGGGGAGAGGTTTCCCTTGGTCAAACCCCGGTTTTGGAATTAACCTCAAAGTATAATTGAAATTGCATAAGTAAAACAAAGTAAATGAACAAATTCACCTTGCTTATAGAAGCCCTTGTGGCAGATTCAAATCCGTGAATCCACAAGTATGTATGCACCAAAAAGGATTTAGAATGTAGAAGGTAGAATGTAGGATGTAGCATACAGGATGTCTCCAATCAATTGCTTGTAGATATTCAACACCAATCTTGAATGTGTCTTTGAATAGGAAGAGGCTTGGAGGAATGTGGATGGAGAAATCTTCAACAAAAGAGCTTCATTGAGCTTGAATCCTTCAATGGCCACCAATGGATCTCCTTGATGAAAGAAGTACTTGAGAAGTGCTTGAGAATGGATAAGTGCTTCAATGGCTACTTGACTTTCTCAAATCTTGCTTCTTCACCTTTGGATCTCACTCTTCAAGTCTTTGCGTTCTTGTAATTATGCTTGATGATGGTTATGGTTTCTTGTGGTTCTTAGTTAGAGAAAATGAGAGGAGAAAGCTTCCTTTTATATGAAACTAAGGCACAATCTTCTAGAGAGGCTTACATAGGGGAATTAAATTCCAATTAGACCCATACCCCTAGAAGAGGACCTATATTAAATATAATTCAAGATTTGTTGTTCTGAAGACCGAAACAGCCGACCCAGAAGAGGGAATTAACTTTTTCCAAAGCCCGACATTCAGAAACCTTGAAATTCTAGAATTTGAACCTTGGGCCTGAAAAAGGTCGATTGTGACCTAGGTCAAAGTTGAGGTCAACCTTGACCCTGAGGTCAAATTTCCATTTTTTCAATCTGGGGTGTCAGAAATAGGCTGGAAAAAGTGGAAATGGGGCAGAACAGGGGGATAAATCCAAATCCAAGTCAGGGATCCATTCAAGGTGCTTGACATTACCCCAAACCACTTACTCGGAAGGCTAAACCAGTCTATAATGGAAGTGCTTCCATTTTTTGACTATACATTTAGCACCCACTTTAGCAAGAGTATGGACTCGACGCAAACTCTTGGTAAAGGAGATCATGAAGAATAGATAATCTTATTGAAATCAAAAGGGACAAAGGAATCCTCAAGCCCCTAGGGACTTAAGTCTTTATCAACCCTAAGATCACGATAAGAGAGACATCACCAGTTAAGGAGAAAGAGAGAGAGGGTGTGATTAGAGAACTTATGTCACATTGTGAACCATACAAGGAAACAGTGCAACTGGAAAGATGGATATAAACCGCCTAGTGAATGTGGCTACTCACTAGTCAACCCATCAGGGAGATCCTGTTCTTAAGAACACCTTCTGACCTTAAGGGATCAAAACATTGTAAATTGAAACTGGCGGGATCAAGAGATCCGTGTAAATTTACACTAGAGGGACCAAGAGATCCTATAAAGTGAAATATCCATGCTTTAAGGATTATTCTTTAATCCATAAAGGGAAAAAGTTTTAAGTTTTGAAAATATTTTGAAAGTGCGTGTGTGCAAAAATTGAGTAGAGCGTATGCCCCCACGTTAAAGTCATTGCTAACACTTTAATAGGGGCAATGGATTTGACAGAAACATAAACACCTCTACTGATTACATTTCCACTACAAGATGCCCCCAAACAAAAATAAATCAAGGGAAATACCACATAAACATACAAAGAACACAGAAGGGATCTACCTACTGTGGGCTCAGTATGATCATAAGGTAACATGTATATATAAATATGATATTATTGAAAAGGAATTGACGTCATTCCTCAAAGAAAGTAGAACTACAATCACAATGGAGGAAAGAAAACTCAAGAGTTATGAAGAAGAATCTTTTTGGACCACAACATGGAGACCAAAAAGAATCAGTGCTACCATGTCGCATATCCAAGCGGACTACACAAGGAAAACATTTATGAACAATAGCACAAGTACAACATAACATGAAAACTACATATAGAAGAGTAAAGATACATATAGAGGAATTATACAACATGTTTGATTCCTTTATCACCTTGCACCAACAAAGTAACAAGGGTCGTAGAAAAGAGTCTAACAAACATTTAGCAAACACGTTACGGGAAAAGCACAATACAACATGCAAACACAAAAAGGGCTACCATGAAGGATAAGCCAATCAAGTGCATCGCCTACTCTCCCCATCTTGGTTTATATCATTTAGGGAAGGTGGGAAACTCGCAAGAGGAACTATATCCAATACAGTAGGAATAATAGCCAGTTCCAAACAAGGATCCTCTTGAGAATCGCATTGCTCGATACTAGGTGTAATTACCAATTGAGTTGAAAGCATATGAGGTAAGTCAATATCAAGATCAATGGTCTCATATTCATCACTAAGATCAATAGGATCATCAAGAGTATCCTCCTCATCAAGATTAATTAAAATAGGATCTAAGATGCGAATAGGATCATCATACTTATTCATCTTAATATCATTATGAATATTAACTTCTTCCAACACATCAAGCATAGGTTGGTCAAAAGGAGGTAAAGAATTTCAAAGAACAGAAGCATGGGCCCTAGCATTATCTCTATGCTTCTTACGACGTTCATTAGCAGATTTATTATGTCTTGCTTTATTTGACACATGTGGAGAACTAGGAGGAATAAAAACCGGTTCATTCACAAGTTCTGTAGGAGGATTGGTAGGATTCAGAGTAGGCTAAGAAGCGACACTGGGAAGTTGAGTAATAGAGCTAACAGTAATGGATAAAGGAGGTATAGAAGGAGTGGGAAAAAAACCACAATTAAGATCTATCTGAGGCATGCTTAACTCGACAATCTTGCAATGTTTATAGGCTTGATATGAATGAAAAATATTGTCAAGGCGAGGAGGACAAGAATTAGGTAATGAAGGCCAAAAGAAATCAAGATTAGAACAATCTCTAGGCCTAGAAGGTTGATACAAACTATGATTAATCATTTTTACTTCTCCATTAGGAATAAACTTAAGACATTTATGAATAGGAGAAGTAATAGCATGCATAGAAGTTATCCAAGGCAAACCAAATTTGACTTGAAATTGATCAGAAGTAGGAACAACAATGAAGGTAGTATCTACAACTTTGCCACAAAGTTCAACAGGAAAGTTAATAGAAACAAGTGCAGGATAGAGAAAACCATTACAAGTTTGGATTCATGCATTTGATGGATCATAACAATCACGTTGTAGGTTTTTGATAAAAAGGTTTTCTTCAGTAATGATATTTATTAAATATGTGGGATCAACAAGACAACCACGTGTAGGTATCTTAGCAATCCTAGCATAAATATAAAGGGGACCATCAGGAGACTTAATAGTCTCAGAATCATCAAAGGTAATTGAAAGTTCCCAAGGTTGTTTATCCTTAGTTTGTTTTTGAGGTTTAGGTTGAACTTGAAGTTGAAGTAGAGGTGAAGGATCTTGAACAGTAGGTTGAGGTGAAATAACGCACTCCACATGATTAACAATGTGATTAAGATCATCCATCTTCGAATCGTAAACAATATCAATAGAAGATGGTTGAGCGATGGTATTAGTATCATGCGTAGGTAAAGGATTCATATATATTTGAAGGTTTTGATTAGGAGGAGAGACAGATTTGTTCCCATTACCATTAAAATTATCAACAGATAAAGCTTTAGAATCAATTAAGTCTTGGACTTTATGCTTTACAGAATAACATTTTTTAGTATCATGGCCATTCTAGTGATGGTATTGGCAAAAAGCTTTAGAATCAAAAGATTTTGAAGCTATTGTAGTAGGAAGGAGAGGTAAAATAGGAGGCAAGGTAATCATATTAGCACTTAAAAACCTACTCATAATAGAATGTAAAGATTCATAGAGAGGAGTAAATGTACGATTCATACGGAAAGCAGTGGATGCAGAAGTGGCATTGTGGGATGCAACCACAACTTGATCAGAAATCGCATTCGTCTGTATATGAATCTTGACATAGTTGTTAGGTTTCTAAAACTTATTAGGATTAGGAGCAGTGTCACTCTTATCAATTGGAACATGAGCCATTGGATTGTTGCTCTCAAATTGACTCACTTGTAATTGATAATGATGAAGTGCTGCACAAAGTTGTTGAAAAGAGGTAAATTCAGTAAGAAGAATCTTATCTCTAATATCCTTTTGTAAATTTGAAATAAACATATGTTGAATATCAATATCAGGAACATGATAAGAAATTTGAGGATACAAATGCTTAAATCTACCAATAAAATCAGTCAAATTTTCCTTAATGTTTTGTTTACAATGTATTAAATCAGTTAAGGAAACTTGCGAACCAATGTTATTTGAAATTGTTGAATGAAGGTATTAGCAAGTTTAGGAAAAGAATAAATAGAATAAGGACGTAAAGAACAATACCATTGCAAATCCTTATCACGAAAATTCCTAGCAAACAGTTTAGCTAAAATACTATGGTCATGAGCATAATCACTACAAATGATTTGAAATGTTTTAACATGAGTAACAGGATAGCCTTTACCATTGTAAATCTCAAGACGAGGCATATCAGCTTGTTGAGGAACAATAGCATGAATAATGTCTAAGGATAAAGGACTACCCATGTCACATGTAGGAATGATAAACTTGTATTGGGTTAAGGATGCAAGCTATTATTGTAAAGTGTTATAGTTTGAGCCAAACTAATAATTGTGGAATCATTAGAAGAGATAGGTGGCATATAAGGAACACTAGGAAAAGTGTAGGAAGTGGCAAGAATGGAAAACACAATCGGTGGAACACTTGGAACCAAAGTTGGAAGGGGATTGGAATAAGTAAAAGGTATACAATGATATGAAGGTTGTGATGTAGGTAGAGATACCAGTGGAACACTCACAGGAATAGATGAAATTGGGAGAGATGTAGTCATCAAAGGAGGAGTATAAGTAGGAATGCTAGGTAAATGAACAGAAGAAGGTCCCTCACTAGTTACAAGAGGAGTGAATCCTAGATCTTGAGCCTCTTGTGTTAAAGTTTTAACATTCAAATGCACAATATGAGTGATACCACGTAAGAGATTAATACCTTGATCACTATCACGAAGTAATTTCTTAAGAGCCTCTATAGCTTGGATGGAATCTTGAGTATGGTTTTCTTGAATAAGCCAATTTCCCATTTTATCAAGTTCGGTTGAAAGTTTTTGCACTTGCTCAGGAGGAACTCTTAAAGCATCATCCTCATCATGAGATGAGTGAGAAGAGTTATGATCCATAGAAGGATTGAAATCATGAGTGATCAAATTGTCATCCGGGATCGTAAGGAAAGGAGAGGAGGACTCGGGATCAAAGGAACTCATAAGTCTACGGCTTCTTCTAACCAAGATACTATAAGCAGGACTCGAAGTGGTAAAGCTTGTTGGTGCTATTTCCTATTTAAATTGTGCCTTGTAATTTTCCTAGGGTCCCTTGTCATTGGTAGTGTCCAAGGCTTTGAAATCAAGATTAAAATTATTCTTATGCCTCAGCAAAGTTTGCTCAAACCCTTAACCTAGTTGAAAATGGTGGAAAATGACTAGAAAACACTAACTGTCTTGGATGATTCTATTTTCATGTTACTTTTTTGGTCACTTAAGTTACCTCAAGTCATGTGTTCATGTTAAATGGGTTGCTTTTTACAAAAAAGACTGTGTTATCCTAACCGCTTTAATAATTCCTAAGTCACGCCATGAAAAAATCCCTTTTATGTCATTATCTTATGTGGTGAGCAAGTTGGTTTTGATCGAACGGTCCGCTTAATGGCTTAATCAAAAGGTAAACGACATCTATCGGTTAAGCGATTAAGCGGTGGTGATGCGTGTCCATGGTGGGGCCAAATAGTCATAAAGGTTCTCAGTTAAATGGTGGGCAAGTATAAAAAATCCGACAACTTGCTTAATGGATTAAACGAAAAGTGCATGACATGTATCAAGCAAGCCATTAAGCGGTGATGACATCTGGCAGCTGGTGGACCCGAGCATTCAGAGCTGGCAAGAGTTTAAACCACACATAAGTTGTTTTATATCTAACGGCCCGCTTAATCGCTTAAAAGGAAAGTGCTCGACATCTAGTGAGTAAGCGATTAAGGGGTGGCGACACGTGTCCTCGATGGACAGTTGTTTTCGGGAAAATAAGATAGTTGTCAGATGCAGAGAATGATGTCCAGAATCTACAGCTCAAATTCAAAGTTGATAAAATGTGTTGCAGAGAGTCGTTAAGCCGTGAAATTGAAGCCTGTGAATTAATTACAGAATGTGTGGCCACTCCAGTCAAATTCAATTTGATAGATTGATTTGATTGAGGCCATAGAATTTATTAAGTCGACTTGCAGTCACAATGATTCATCAAAACCATTTGAGAAAAAACGGCATTGTAGAGAAAATTGGCTTCACATGACTTCTGTGCATAACGGGTAAGCTTTTTTTTGATTCACCAGCATTCAGGTTGTAGTGGGATTTGCACTTTAGAAAGGTTTTTAGAACTTTGTCTCAGAATCTAAATCTAATATCGAAAGGAAAACCTTAGAATGGCCCCTAGAGTTGAGATTTCTGGAGAGGTTGATTACCAAAAAAGAAACATTAGGGAAGATTTGTTACAGCAATTGCAACTGTCCACAGGAGATGCCACTCAAATTAAAAGGGTAGTTCCACCACATCCCCACTTCAAAATTGGAGAAGGGTTATACGATTCTGGTAGATGGGAGAAAGATGTCAAGACCAATTTTGATGACCTTACTTTGTTCAGGACAGCCTATAGCCAGAGGAATGCCCCTACCCCAGACTGTAACATTTGGGAGTTAGATGTGGGAAAATTGATAGCACCTGGTGTGTTCATGGGGACTGTTTTGTTCACTTTAATTTCAAACACTTATGATAAGGTGGCTAGGGTTGTTAGAGATACCCAGGGAAATGTACTATTGACCGTATCAGCTAATGAAATCAGAAGGATCTTCAAGCTGACTGACACCTCTGAGCACATGGATAATATTGATTTTGAGTAATTTAAAGAAGTATACAATACTCAGACGGAGTATTACAGGGGTGAGGCACTAAAGGGGTATTTTAATAAAATAGGAGACTTGGTTGTAGTAGGGCCTAGAACCCCAGAACCTTTCAAGTTGGATCTTTTCAATGGAAAGGCCAGAAAGATGTACAGTGCTCTATGCCAAGTTTTGGGGGTAGATGAAGGTGTAACAATGCCTGTTCATATAATGCTAATGGTTGTTCAAATTCTGCATCCCCACCTGTCAATAGTATTTGATTTTGCATCTTATATTGCTCAAGAAACGCATGAGGGTCTGGCAGGAATTCAAGACAGCAACATACACAAACCAATCGGATGGTATTCCCTCATGATGCATATGTTCTTGTTCAACAATGCAGACTTCTTTGAGGAAGAAATGGAACTAACTAAGTTCCAAGGTGATGAAGAATTGCCTGTTCAGATGTGGAGTGTAGATCTGTCATGGGATAGGAAGAGTGCTAGTTATGTTTATTTTGATAAGGTTTTTGCAACTAGACTCAAGTCACTGTTGAGCAACCAAAATGCTAGAGTCCACACTAAAATGATGAGGCTTTTAAGGCCTATGGAATATGCCCCAGAGATAAAAATTTCTCACAATTGGGGAGATTTAATTTTTTACCCTTTTTCTACAGTAATTAGGGTTTATGGATTCAGAGGAACCCCTTATGTGTTGCCCTACAGAGTCCCACTCAAGATTGGAGTAGCAGAAATCATAAGGCAATTAGGTGGGCTACAGGAACAAGCCCTAACCAGAAAGATGATGGGAAACATCTTTCCTACCCTCACCAGAGCCCATCACTTCATCATAACCAAAGGTGGGTGGACACAGTTTGACAAGTATTTTGAGCCTTATCATCTAGCCACGTCTGTGTCCAGATGTGCAGATAATGAACCAGAAAAGGCTCTTGTTGTCTTCAATAAAATTCCACAGGGGAGAATAGTCCCACCGGGGGATTATGTAGTGTATAAAAGGAGAGGATACACTAATATTGCACCTAAAGTTGACAAACCTCTTTAGCATAAAGGAAAGAGGCCAGCAAATATTGATGTTCAAGAAGTGCCCTCTCCCAAAAGACAAAGGGTGGAAACAAAAGAACAAGAGAGTGAATTGTACTCTCCTTCCCAATCACCTTGCAATATGATGACCAAGCCATCGCTGAGCAATTGGTGCAATTGAGGAATGCTGGTGAAGTGGTTGTTACCACTCAGGAGTTACAAGAAGGGATGTCAGAAGCACCTAAACATACAACAACTGACCTCACAATAGCAGAATTTACTGGCAGGGAATTATATCCTATAACCAAGCAGGCCAGTGATGAATTCTTGTCTGATGACAATTTCATTAAAACTAGGGCATTCATTCAATTTCTATGGAGGTGCCATATTGATGAATTCAATCATAAGTGCAAATAAATGCAAGAAGCCCCACCTAGTTCTACTAAGGGATATATAGAGAAGGAGGTTAAGAAGGAGATGGTATCAAATTTTGATAAGATCACCCCTGAAGAGGGTAGAGAAATGATTAAGAAACAGGGAGTTCTCATACTACCTCAATGGGATCTAGCAGATGCAGTAGTCTTCAATGCTATCAGAAAGCAAGAAAAACCTATGAGCACTACTAGGACATCAATTGGTGCCCAGTTTAGTGAAGACCATGCAGCTCTAGCAATTTGGTCATTGAAGAAAAAAGACAAGAGGAGAATAAATGTGGGTGATGATATTGAAGATATAAACAACCTAATTGTGAAGAGGGTTGCTGACACTTCAGGAATTGAAGCAGCAAACCTCGTTGTTCAAACAACTAGTTTAAGCCTAAGGGTAGCTGAGAGAGAAAAGGAGGCTTATGCCAGTTTAAATGAGAAGTATGAATTTGTACTTAAAGCCTACAATAAGGAAAAGGTCAAATCCTTGTTGAAGGATAACAGAATAGCAGTACTGGAGGGTAAACAAAAGATCCAACTTATGCCCCAAGGGGTAATTGCTCAGAAACCTCACCAACCCTCCTCCTCTAGTCCATTTGTGACATATCCCCCATCCGCTGCACCTTTGAGTCCCACCACCCAAGAAGCCATTGATGCCAAAAGAGCAGAATTAGAGGCTAAGAAAAGCAGGTTGATCAATGAGAGATCAAGGCTAGAAGAAGAGGGTAAAAGGGATATTGAACATTCCCATGCATACAAAGATGCTAAGGAATTGGTGAAACAAAAATGTTTTGATCAGATATTTTCCAACCTCAAAAGCTGTGCTAGTGAGGTCATCCTTTCTAACCTCTATCTACTGGGAAAGAAGATTGCAGGCATCATAAGCAAACATGATACTAAAAAGGAACAGTGGGATTTGATAATGAATAATTGGAAAGGGAAGGCAGCCCATGTCAAAATCCTTTTACTCTCTTTCAAAGGAGCAGAACAATATTGATATCATCCTAACAAGCACCAATAAATGTCTCAAATTGATGGTTAATTTGGACATCAAGAAGAACATGGTCATTAGGAGGGCCACAATTTTGAGATAAGAGTTCTCCGGGGACAGATATGACATGTTTCCCAACATGTTCAAAGAGGATGAGAACATAAAAAATGAAGCCTTATGGCTAAGGAAATTGAATGAAACACTAACCAGCAGAACAAAAAGTATTATTACATTGGTGAATACTAGTTGGTTTATGTTAACTATTGATATTTTAAACAAAGCCAAGGCATTTTTTGAATCCTGGGAGGCAGAAATTGAGAAAGCTAATGATGATTGGGAAGAATTCAACAGCCAGAAGGATGAGGTCCTCGGTTTCAGTTGTCCAAGTGATGAGGTGTTCACCACGTGGGTTAGCAAGTATGGTATAGTCACCCAAGTAGCATGAGACAGTAAACATAAAGGGAACAGCTAACACCAAAGAGGTTGAGCAGTTTGAACAAATTAGATATTGGGGGCTCTGCATCAGCAAGAGGACAAATTCCAGATGACAAGGACCTAGCCACCTCAGATCAACTTCAAGCATTCAGACGATCATAAGACAAAAGATTACATGGCTTATAGCAAAGATTTGTTATCCCATCCGCCTGAAATTTTGTCTCATCTGAAAACTGTATTTTTTCCTCTAGCGCAGTCATACGTAGCTTGTTGCATCCTTATTCTCCAAAAGGATTCCAAGATGACTATGGCTATCTATAAGTATCAAGTTGTAATATTGTAAAAGGGATGGTAAAAAATAAAAACTTCAAGGCAGATATCTAAATTGTGTCTAAATGTTGGTTTCGAGTCTTTTGAATGGACTGATATCAAATTATTTACATTAATAAAATACAATGGAATCTCCATTTTGATATCAATGATGTCTTTTTGCATTTGCTATTAATTCTTGTATGTTCAATTTGTAAGGCATTTTGAGTATACTGGTTATAAAGTAGCCATGTCTTTGTCTGTGAGTTGCTTTCAAGGAGAGTTTTAAATCTTGCAAATAATTGCAGAGGGTTAGGGTTTATGCAGGAATTTGATACAGGGGTGTGAGAATGAGAGGATAGTTTGTAAGGCATTCTATCTGAGGTTTATTTGTATTTCCATTGATTATCTTTAATATATGTATGTTGTGTTCTGACTCTATCGCCCATGATTAGGCACTGGTCAAAACGCTGACAAGTGGTTGTTATCTTCAATTCAAATTTAATCAATCTTTATATTTCTATTATCTCAAGTACATGTCTAGCTAATTGTATCAATAGGTTAGCCTTCCTTGAAGATTGAATCAATAGGTTAGCCTTCCTAAACCTAATGGCATAAAAAGGAGGATCACAAATCCTTAATCCACTGTTAAAAACTGCTGAAAGATAATATTCTGCCAAAGGTGCACCCACCTGGGTATGTGGAGCCCAAAGTGTAGAAGGATTTTCATCCTTGTTAATTAGCCTTTTTCCTGTGAGAATCTAACTAGGGTACAAGAGAGTCTGGCATTTATTGCTATTACAATTGATTCTACAAAAAAAAGAGCTAACAAATTGGGACGACTCTACTGGGGACTTGCAATGTTCAAAGAGTCATGATCATATAAGAATTTGTCCTTACAATATTGAGAATTAGTTTGTTTTTCTTGATAATCATTAAAGTGAGTTTATTCTGCTTATCTGGCGTGGCACATTGTTTGAAGGTCCTGATTCTGAAAATGATACAGATCTTGTCTCAGTTGGAATAGTTGGAAACTCTAAAATATCTAATCTGGCCCTTTGTTTGTTTTCAAGAGGAAGTCCACTGAATGGAAAAGATTTGTAGTTATGGATAATGAAAGATCATTTTCTTGAAGTTATCAGGTGAGGAATTATCAAGCCTACTCTATCTGCAAAGTTCCATATTCGCTTATTGCTATAAGAGGAAATCTGAGATAGGAAAAGGTGTTTGATCTCTATATATATATTAATCCTCTAAAAAGAGGTGGCGACTCTAACTTCTGTGTATTCCAGTATTGCATAGTGAAATATTTGTTTGTTCTCTGAGATGATCCGACAAAGAAATACCAGATCATATTCCAAAAAGAATCTTGAAAAGGGTCTTGGAGAAGAGCTCCATACGCCTCAAAGGATATAATGGTCCAAAAGAGGGGCATCTAAACATGATTCCCAACATGCCTCTAAAGGAAGAATGGACATTCCCATTCTAGAAAGGAAGTCATCTTCATCTGAAGATGCAGAACCTATGGGACTAGTTGATGCTTATAGAGCTAATGCCAATTTTGATCCCTTTAGGGATGGAGAAAATAATAACATAGGATTCTTTCCTGCGGAAGAAAATCTTGCTCCATCAGAAGAGACTCCTGCTGCTAAAACAACATCATATGATTTTGATAAGTTGCAAGATGAGATTGTGGCTTTGAAAAGAAAAAAGAAAGAACAAGAAAAGGAAATGGCTGAAGCAAAGGAAAAACGTGGGCAAAGGATATATGACTTATTATTGGAAAGAGAAGAACTCTTAGCTGAGACTAGAAGGAATGACCTTAAGACTAAAAGCCTGAGTCAAGAAGTTAAAGGTTTGGATCCAGAATTTTTTGGTACCCTCAATGATTTGAGAAACAAAGCCCCAAATAAAATCTCAAACCCTGACAAGGATGAGGTTGAAAAGGAAGGACCTGTCATTAGGTAGTTGTTCCCATATGAGAATGAACGAAATGTGAAACTCAAAGTAACTACTAAAGATGCCCCTGACAAAGGTAAGCAAAAGGTTGAAGGTATCAGCATAAATGAGCCTGAGAAAAAAGTTTCTAACCTTGAAGGAATACCTCAAATTGATTTGCACATTGAACATGCTAGGAAGGCTAAAGACAACTTGGAAAAACAACTAGAAAAGTTGGAATTGGAGGCTGCTGCAGCTGATATGAAGATGAAGATAGCCTTACTTCATGCTACCAATAATACTACTACAAGTAGTTCTATGCATGTGAATCAAGGAGTACAAAAATTAAATCCATCTGCTAATCTAAATGTGAACAAGCAAGGTGGTGCTCCTAAGGTCCAAAAGTGTGGAAAAAACCCAAATGTTCAAAACTCTAGTCCTAATGTAGCTACTCAACTTATGGGTCCTCACCCAATTTTTCAAGCTGCCAAGCCCAAGCAAAGTGTTCCTCCACCTGTTCAACCTCAAGGAGGAATTGCTGGACCAAATGGTAATAACGAGCTGGGGAATTTTCAAAGGAGGCCTGTCCACATGAACAGATACAAAGCTCTCTTCTTTGAAGGCATTCCTGGTCACCCTAATGTGATCCCCAATGAGGTAAGAGATAGGATCCCTAAGTTCACAGGAAATAATGTTGTTACTTGTGAAGAGCATTTAAAAGCTTTTGGTGATAAGATAACTGACTTTGAAATTGAAGATGAGGATGTCATTATGAAATTTTTTGTTCAATCTTTAATTGAAGATGTTAGAGATTGGTTCATAAACTTACCTAATGATAGTATTGCCTCTTGGGATGAATTTTTAAAGTCTTTTAGGGAGCAGTATAGAGAGCATGTTAATTTTGGATACATGTTAAATGAGTTTAATAACATCAAGAAGTTCCCAAATGAAAATATGGCTGATTTAACAGTAGATTTCAAAAAGCCATGAACAAATTGTTCCAAGTTTTGAGATTAGATGAGGAAGTGTGCCTTACCACTTACATTAATGCTGCTGATGGAAAATGTCTTATCTACTTAGAGATAAAAACCCAACTACTTTAAGGGATGCTTACAAGATAGCAATTGACATTGAGAGTAATAGGAGAGCATCAGGGAAATTGGGGAAGAGAGAAGACAATAAGCTTTGGAAAGAAAAGGGATCAACCAATAAAAGTGTCAAAGAAGATGATACAATGGGTAAATTGGTGAGTGCAGTAAAAGACCTTGCTGCCAAGATGGATAAGAATGATAGAGGAGGGTACCGAGATAATAAGTATACTAACCAAAGATTTGACAGACAGCCTAACCTAAGAGATTATCCATACAAGACCAATTGGAATAATGGCAAACCTGTCCTTGAGCGGAAAGATAACCCAAAAGCAAAAGAAACCTCAGATCCCCTGAAAAGGAACAATGCCAGCTATGTTGAGAACACTCCCTGGTGTGATGCTTGCAATATGCCACACTCTTCCTATCAATGTGTAGTAGCTTAGGCTTTGTTTGACCAAACAGAAGAAAGAGAGCAGGAAGGCCCTGCTATAATTATGTTCACAGTAAAGAAACCATATACATGGCTCCCTGATATTGCTTCATCCTCTGATAATTCATGTTCGGAGGATAATTATTGTTTTACAAACTAGTTACGAAGTTCAACATATCAAAGTGATCAGGATGAGTATGTTTCATAGGCAACTATAAACATAGTGGGTGATGATAGTTCACAATCTCATTTTAGGACTCCTACTGATGAAGAAAAAAAGTCTTTAACTGTTGCAACAATTAATCAAGCAAGAAGTGCCTACAACTTAAGAAATAGAATAGTACAACCAACTCAAGGCAAGTCTACCCCTGTTTATGTTAGAAAAGACTAACCTCAAGTAAACGAGGATTTTCATCCTAAGGAAGATGACAATGATAAATGTTGCAGGCAAGCAGGATCTTCTCATGATCATATTCGGGGGGGGATATCAAAGGAAGAATTAGTACCAAATGAGAAACTCAAGAAAATGAAGAAAGTAAATGATATGCCCCCTGAATTGCCTCATTTTGACATGAAACATGCTTTGACCCAAATGAAAGTCTCAGTCCCACTTATGGAAATGTTGAAAATAAAAGAGCATAAAGAAGTTTCTCTAGAACTATTAAAAGGAATAGATGATGTATATGTCCATAATCGTGAGCAAATACCTTTGACACTAAATAGTGCTAGAGAAGATGGTCCACTAGTAAAAGGAAAAGGAAAGAGAAAGGAATTTTATAACATTTGTATTGGAAATATAATAACACAAGAACCATTGTCTGTTGATCCATTCTATGTCACCTTAATGGTAAATAGTTTCTTGGTAAAAAATTGCATGATTGATTCTGGAGCAGTAGCAAATGTGATGTCTTATCATGTGATGAAAGAATTAGGCCTCCAGGTTACTACATCTGCTGGGAGCTTTTATGCTATGGATAACAGGGAAGTTCCTGTGATAGGAACATTGAAGGATATTGAAGTGAAAATTGTTGCTTTCCCTGAAGCAACTTATAGAATGGACATAGTGGTAGTGGATACTAAACCATATTATGGTATGCTTTTATCAAGGCAATGGGTAGCAGCAGTAGGAGGAAAGATGCAGTTGAATTTATCCTATGCAACTATCCCTGTAAATGGGAATGAGGTCAAATTGTACAGAGAACCCCGGTCATCTGTTATGGTTGAGGTGGTATTACCTGACCAATTAAATTGTTGTGTGAATGTTGATATGGAAAGTTTTATTGTTGAAGAAGTTAAGCCACAGCTAAAGAACACTGACCCAATTATGTATGAATTGTTGTTGCAACAAAATGGGAAATAATCCTAGGGGAGATTCAGACCTTGATCCCAATATGGGAAAATGAGGCAGAAAAATGTGCAGACGTTGTGATGCGAGTGCAAGAGATCAAAGATTATGGAGTAAAACAGTTTTTAACTAAAAATCCCATGAAATTAGTTGATCCTAGTATGTTGTTTGTCTTAAAGAAAAACTTTGGCTAGAAGAATGCATTGTTTGAAGCAGCTATTTCTCAGATGAAAGCCATGGAAAAAGAAGTACAGGAAATTCACTCCGACACCTTAAAGGACATAAAAGTAGTGAACCCCTCGGGCATCTTACAATTGGAGGATGGAAATCAGGGTGTTGATGCGATGATTAAGTCTTTCATTGATGTAATGAACGCCTTCAAAGAGAATGATGCTCCAATAGTTCACGACCTCACCAGAACCGCCAACATCGAAGCCATGTTGATCTTGAACCGAGGATAACTGCCGAAACAAGCTGAAAAAATTCAGAAAATGCAATGGGAGAAGAACGCGATGCACGCCAAGTTAGCCGCACTAAAAAATCTGCACGCCCCGCCTACTGAGGAACTGCTCCTTGTCTTCCAGTCGTGGAAGCTGGTGAAGATGGCCACGTCAGAAGATACCCAAGAAAGCTAAACTGGATTCAGTTTTATTTCCTTAAATTATCTTGCTTTTAAAAATCTTACTCTGAGAACTTTGTTATAACTGGTAACTGTTTCTTTCTATGGTTGTGTCCGAGAAGATGGGTTTTTCGGGAGGCTTTCTCGGACTGCTGAACTATACAAGCTGGAGCTTAAAACTCTATAGGGGGTTAGAATAGAATAGAGGGAAGGATAGAATTTAGAATAGCGAAAAAGTTCGTTCTTGTTTTTCAATAGTTTAAGTGACTGATGATATCTGGACTTTGAGCTAGTTATACTTGGATTACTCGTGCTGAATTGAATTTTGATCTTTGGAAATCAGATAGTAATATATATATCCCTACTTTGAGAGAGTTATATATTGAACTTTTGCATCCGTTATTCCATTTCAGTCATTTAGTTTTAGATTTATGAATCCCAGTTTTCCGTAGATGAATACATAATTGTTTTGAATTTCTTGGTCAGTTAGTTAGTTTAAAACTCTTTTGCAAAATAGTTTCTGGTTCTTTCTAAGTTTTATAGGTTTCCATGATTTACCTCATCTGTCCAAGAACAATTGGGAGATCTTTTCCTTCTTTTTAGTTAAAATCTTGTATGTTTAAATTGCAAGTATCCACTCATTGAAAATCTTTGAAAGGGAGCTGTACCTTAGTAAAATTCAGAGGGAAGCAAAGTAAATGCTTACCCAACTGTTGTTTAAAGATTTGTTTTCAAGGGCATAGAGTTAGAAAGTAAATATCAAGATTTAAGGAGGACAAATCTGTTAGCCAACAGATTTTTGGCGACTCTACTGGGGAAAGACCAGTCAAATGCACTAGTCTGATTCCCGTCATAATGCCACATAATGGTGCTACCCAATGACAATGTGTTCCCCGTGCTCCAGCCAAATTTGGGTTTTGAAGACACACAGGAGGATTTAATCTCAGATCTTGCTTCAGCTGCTTG